>JAPQWV010002317.1:0-58873 GCA_027422505.1 Craterostigma plantagineum | reverse complement strand
AGCTTCGTCCAGCCGATTGTAGAACCTCAGAACATAAACATCCTGCAATATATATAATTTCCGATTCTTCAGATCTCTTATCAATAAAAAAAAAAATGAACGGCTCCAAGAAAAAAAGATTTACATCGTGGTTGTTGACCTTCCTATGACCCATCTCCTCCACCATAAGCGTAGGTCCTATGACACCTCTCCTTAAGGTTTCTGCATAAGAAAAAACCCACCTTTTATCACACATTTATACAAGAAAAAAAGAAGGAAAGGAAAAAACTTAGCCGAATATTACTTACAATCCCAGGATTCTGGTGTGGGGCGTTTTGTACATCTCCACGTACTTTCCTCGCGGGACAAAAAATCTCAGGTGGCAATACTCATGGCCAATCGAATTAACTACCAAATGATAAACCCAGCCCGAAATATTCGAACCTCTCACCGCCGCTGTTACTTCTCATATGATGATGATTGCTATCAATTTTTCAACGCCCATGCTCGAATCTCCGTTAAAGCTGTCCGAAGCTTCACTTTCGCATTCGCTCTTTGAAATGTTGGACTTGGAACAGAATCATAACATATATATAGAGAGATAGATAGATAAACAATAAAAATTGCCAACTCGGTAGAGGAAAAAGAAAGCTGCGCAGATACCAACTATTGTTCTTCGGGGCTATCAATGCAAGTCAAGACCAGCGATTAATCTAGGAGGTCATTCAAAAATGAGCAATTGTTGAAATCAAACAAAGGGTCGATAATGGTAAGGTAGAAAACTGGGGCCCAGAAAAAATGTTCTATTTTCTCTCTTTATCCTTTACGTTCGTCGTTCTATCTGTGAAAATTGGATTGAATGTCTGTCTTCCTCGTCCTTGGCACAGATGAAGACTTCTGTGTAATAATATTGACATGCAACGCAAGCAAGCAAATCTGCGTATTTGTTGATTACGTCTCCGTGGTATATTTTTAACCTTTCGGATGACGCACATTAACACGCTCTGCTCTTCAAATTATTTCCCAGTGATTTCTTTCTTTATTGTTGTTTCTTTAAATGGGGTGATCAATTTTCAGATAGAAGAGAACGGATTATCTAAGTTTAGAAACTTGCTTATTTATATTACATGCATTTGGGTAAACAAAATTAGGATTACGGATTATAAATAGGGTACGCTATGGCCCTGTTAATATTATTGAGCCTAACTTTTTTATCACTTCGTTCCCCAATAGTCTCATACGTTTAGTAACCTATTATCGTTTGCAGAAGCATTTCCATAAATTCCTGATATAATTTGGTCTCGACAGTTAAGAACAACCGACGACAAACGAGATTCAAAATATAAAAATAGAAACAGAAAGAACATATAGGAAAAAGCAGAAAACTTACTAAATCATCATGATTCTCAATCTGGCATACATTACATCAGAAAACCAGAAGAAAATAAAAAAGGCGATGAATACATCATCATCATTATAAGAATCGCAAAACAAAGATCTGTTTTACATAAATCTATTTCAAGAAACAAGCACCCTCCTTAAAACTACAAGATGTCCGTCTCTATCTATTAGATAGGTATAGATCTCTGTCGTCTCAATCTTAAGATCCACGTAAGATTAGAGCCGTGAGATGAGATCCTTAATTAGGCAGTTGTTTGTTCAAGAACTGAAGTAGAAGACGGGCTGAAGAACAAAGTGAAGGCAGAGGGAAACAAGCCGTCGAACAGCTGAGGAACAACACTCCGTAGATGATTCTCAGACCCATGTTTTTTCCTCTGCTCTCTTTTTTCAAAAAAATATAAATGGGACTTTACTATATAGTTGGAGATAGATGGATAGGGTTTTTTCCGTCGTATATAATTGGGATAGAGATCCAATCCAAGGTTTTATTGTAGATCTAATCTATTGTTATAAATGGGCGGTGGTGAGGTGGACGATGCTTGTTAATTTATTGTAATAATGAATGCATAAAATATTAAAATCGAAAGAAAAATATAGTGGTCACATCGTGGATGGATAAATGAGTTTCCAACTCCTAGCCACTTGTGTTGTCTGTAGTCGTCCACTGTAATTAAGGACAAACACAGAAAAAGATAACTTTGTGTGGTATTTTCCAATTTGTCAAGAAATCAGGGACTGAAATGTAACTATCAGATTTGATTTTTTATCATCACGTATAATTGATTTTATTTGATTAAACCAATCGTAAATTAGTAAGATTCGATTACCATGCTTGAAATATTTAATATAATACTAGTATATATAGCACACCCTATGTGCAAGCAATTATACAAAATTGATTGAAAAAAATAATTTAATTTAATTTTAATTTTGATATTTATTTAGAAAAATGGCATATACTTAAAAAAGTATTTACACTTAGTAGAACGTGATGAAAGAGTTTTTATTTTTAAAAAATAATTATCTATACGTTATATAGGAGCTTAGGGGGTCTATGGCAATTTGGTCTATCAATTTAACATGTAATTTCCAATTTAACCCTTAAATGTTGAATTACAATTCTACACTTAAAAATTTTCATTTATTACAAATTTATCTTTAAATTATAAATTATTTAAATAAATTAATTTATAATGTAAGATGTTCAAAATATGATTGCACACACATCGGGTGTGCTAAACTACTTGTTATAAATAAAATAGTTAATTGACATACCAAATCAATTGAATGAATGACAGTTTTTATCAGTCTTAGCCTATCCTCTTTATATAATACTCCTTATGTTCCAAATGTTTATGGACATTTTGGAATTAGCATGGGATTAAAAACTGAATATTTTAATAATATAGTACAATTAAAAAGTGAAAAAGTGTCTATTTTGACACGTCTTTTACGAATATTTTAATATTATTATATTGATTGTTTGTGATGATTTTTTACTAAATAAGGGAAATGTATAAAAGAGGACGTCGATTGAATAAAATGTATAAAATGGTTTTTTAGGGAGTACAACAATAGATATGCATTCGTATTAGATTGTAACACGCAAATCCATGAGAAAATTAATTTCCTACCAAAATGATCAATCACAAATCCGCCTCAAATGCATACATACGTTCCTCGATAAAAGAAAATCACGCTAAACTCATCGCTCTCCCATGGCCGCCGACCGCCGCCGCCGCCTCATATTCATCCTCCTAACCGCCATGAGCTCCACCGCTACCCGCGGTCTCCTCGGCTCCGACAACATAGGCGGCTTCGGATACGGCGTAGGCGTCTCCGTCGGAATCCTAGTACTCATCACCACCGTAACACTCGCCTCGTACTACTGCACAAGAACAATAGCAACCTCACGTCGCCGGCCAACCACGTCCTCCCACAAAGGAATAATCGGAAACCGCCGCGGTCCGGCGACGGCGGCCAACCCCAACAATTATTAGCAGTAAGATGACGGACGCGTGGAGGGCTTGGACGAAGCACACTCGAGATCTATCCCAAGGTGCTGTACTCCGAAATTAAGGCGAGCGGCGGCGGCGGCGGCGAGCACCGATCGACGGCCACTTGCTGCTCGATTTGCTTGGCGGACTATAAGAACAGCGACGTGATTAGGTTTTGTCCGAGTGCGGACACTTTTTTCACCTCAGATGTGTGGATCCGTGGCTGATGCTGCGTCCCACGTGTCCAATTTGCCGGACTTCTCCATCTCCGACGCCGGCGTCCACGCCTCTGGCGGAGGTGGCGCCGCCAGCCACGGGCAGATGACCGAGTGAATGTCGTTCTTACTTCTGAATATATTTAATTTCTCATCCGCCGACATGCGTATATAGTACACAATCTCGAGAACCGAATTCTCTGACATTGTTTAGCAGAAAACAAGATGGTGTTATTCCTTAATGCCCCTTCACATATCTGAAATTATAGACGAGAATTTTCTTTCACACACCAAACATGGTCTGACGATAGATTACTAGAGTTGAGGAAGGAAATACATTATCAAAAGAGTTTAAAGCATCATCATCATCACAAATAATATTCGAGCAATTATCCTACATAATCATAGGAGGAAAAAAAAAAGAAGAGCATGCTTCCTTTCAAGCTCATCACATAGTAGTCTCAACTGCGATGGTATCTCCGATCTCTGTCTCTTTCTCTTTCACGACCAATTCTCTGTCTCGATCATAGTCGTAACCTCGATCCCTGTCCCTGCTGGCCCTCTGCTTTTCATGGTCTCTGCTACTTCGATGCCTGCTGCTATCTCTTTCTCTATCGTCGCTGCATTCTCCTCTTCCTCTTTCTTTTCTACTCGGTTCTTTTCTGCTCGATCACCTGATTGGTCGAAGAAAGAAAGACACATTCATTTCGAGATCACGAAAATGATAAACATCATTCATCACAAACCTAATTCTTCAACTTCCCACCCGGCGCGTCCCACGCCAGGAACAGAGGAAGTGAGCTCAGCTTGCTGTGTTTTTGCACGGATTTTTTCTTAAGGTTGCCAACTCGTCGTACATTTCACCATCATCCTGAGAGTGAGATGACAGAGGTTAAGATAAAAATGTGTTTTATTGAATTACTCTACCAGGGGAAGCATTAGAATTCTTACTGTTCAGCCTCTCTGCGGCGGCGTTTAGTCTCTTCAAGCTCTTCTTCGTCTAGTTCTTTGTACCCTCCACCGCGTCCACCTCTGAATATAAGCCATGTAAAATCACAAATGATCTTATGTAGCAGATAAGACAGGCAACAACGAAAAAGGAAAAGTCAGTGGCATACCTTACGCCCCCTCGTTAGTTCCAGGTTTGTTGGTATTGCAGATATTGCATTTCAATCGCTTTGCCCAGTTAATATTCCCACCCCTACACAGATACATGCAAATCAGAACCTTCTCTTTGAGTAGTTAATCTCTGTCACTTAATAAAACGATATGGACTCGAAAGGAATGATGAGGATAAGACCAAACAACTAAAAATGGATGTCCGTGAAGAACAATTTCAATTAAAGATTATCCACATTCTCACATGGGACAAGGCCAATCATTTGGGCCAAAAAGCCCTCCTCCAGCGGCAGCTCCAACAGTACGAGAATTCCCTCCACGTCAGGCCCACCACCACGACCCCTACCTAAGCCACCACCCATAGAACCACCGCCGGGGACTCCTGCTGGCGAGCTGTCCACATCGGTTGCATGCTCCGCGAAATCCAAAGTTTATATTCCCACAACTGAGACAATTCCACCACACAAAATAATTATGAAAAAACTTTCCCGACATGTCTCATTCAAACTTTATCTAAAGATATGACAGACCAAGAAAGAGCTGCTCACCAATGATCGCATCACAGGACCTTGTATTTGGGCATGGCCAATCTCCATCTTTTTTTCCATGCTTGTCCGCGGCCACCTCTTCCACCACCACCATTTGCAGTCCCAGACCATCATCAAAATCATTAGCCACCAATCACCTGATTCAGCAGCAAGGTTCACATCATCATCTTTACTGCTCTTCGACTCGGCGAAAAAAACTCCAATAGTTGCCCCATGGAAATCTTTATTATTGAACATTCAACCGCAGCTAATGCAGCATGCGGATCTTCGTAAGTCACGGTGGCATCGCCTTTCGGCTCATTCGTCACTTTATCGTGGTATATCCAAATCTTAGGACGCCCACTTCGTTTATCTTTCTAATAAACAAAAACACGTATAAGACAGAGACGTAACCTAATTTAAGAACTGGCGGGAGACACGCAAGGATGCTTACATCCCATATCTGAAGTACAACCCAGAAAAAATCAAATAAGCAAAAAAAACATGAAGAATACATACCTTAAGCAAGCCAATGGTACCAAATGCTCAGCCAACATACTCTCATCAGTTCCAGGAGGCAAATTACACACATAAACACAAGAGTTCGTCGGTGCTCCTTTTCCGAATACTTAGCCATTTCTAACCCAAGCTAATCAACCGGGAGCAAAATTCCTGGAAAAGAAACTTAAACCTATTGCCTCCGAATCACAGAATGAAACAGATCATTAGGAAAAAAACGAGCGAAATCGCTGCTTATTGCATTTGAATTAGATTAGGGTTACCTGATTAGCTGGTGCTGAACCGCAAATGGCAAAGGAGCTGATAAAAAACCGCCTGGCAGCGTAGTTCCTGTTGTCATGAAGGTTACTTTCGTCTTTTGATGCGTATTTGTGGGCCAAGTGGCCTAATAAGGCTCATGAAAAGTCCAATATATGTTTTGATGGGCTTTAATTGGTGATTACCTATCATTTTTTTTCTTTATTTTAACCAAAAAAAAAATTCCAAGTTAATCTGGTCTTGAACGTTAAGATAATCTTGAGATTTCTGCCGTGAAAGTGCCGTATTTATTTATTATATTATACTTGTGACATTTTAACGCCGTGAATGTCGTTGTCCTAATAAATAGGCCAGCTATTGTGAAAATTGTCATTACCAGAAAAGGCCCAATTGCTCACATGAAGTTTGCTCGACACACTTAACCCTAACTACCTTAACTGAAACTAATTCTTTTCTTCAGATTAATTAACGATTAAAAAACAATTTAATGTATTAATTCTAAACATCACTATAACTCCCCCAATTTTTCATTTATCCGACATCCTAACTTTGAAAAGAAAAAAGATAATAGAAAAGTTGGTAATAATACAGTTGCCATGTTATCATATCCCAACTCACAGCTTAGATTGATCCTCTGTTCCAGATTGGTGTTCCACCAACCAAATTGCGACAAGTATACAGTTGGTTAACTCAGTTTAATACTTGTCGGGGAATGGTTGGTGGAACACAAATGTGGAACACTGTTGTGGCACAGACGTGAAGACAAAAAACAGAAGGAACAGTCCACGTCACCCATCGACTTTCACTATCCTTTACAACACATCCACAAGTCACTCACAATCACAAACATCTTTTGGATCATCTAAAAGCAGATCAATACCCCAAATAGCCTATTATATATACACTACCAAACCAAACACGGCAAATCTCTGCCGTGTAAAACCCCAAACTCTTACCTTAATTTTCAAACTCTTACTAAAGATATACTCTTCAGGCATATGGGCGTGCCGACGGTGGTCGCCGTCGAGGATGAGCATCTGGGCACGGCTTTCACCGTTATCTTTGTAATAACACTCGCGGCACTCTTGGTCCAGCTCTTATACATCCTATTACGCCGCCGTGCGTTTCGCCGTCAGGCCGCCGCCGACGAATACGCTCCTTCTCCTCCCTCCAAGGAACAGTTCCTCTACTTCTTCTGCGCCGGGGCGGCAATCGAAGCCCCGTTCAGACAATCGGCGCCGCCAGCGACGATTATCGTCAGAGTTCGAACTTGGACGGCGTGGTGGGGAGCGTGAGCCTCGACGTTGACGTGTTGAAGCTTCAGGAGATGTTCGGACAGCCTAGGTTTCTGTTCACCATTAGGGAAGAAGACGAAGATGAAGAAAGAGGAGCCGAAGAAGAAAAAGACGAGGGCGGTGGTGGTGGTGATGGTGTTGGCGAAGTTGGGGTTATAAGCAGGGCGATGAGCTTGAAGCAGTGCTTCGACGAGGACGACGGCGGCCATGACGACGTGGCGGGGGATGTCGGCGGAGGTGGTGGCTGCGGGGCGTCGTTGTTCTCGACGCGTGTGCTTCGCCGGTGTTCTTCACTCCCTCGGCTTCTCCTGTACACGTGTCGTTCAATGGTGGGTGGATTGATGAGGAGATGGGGCTGACCTTTGTAGCTATGTTTTACTTTATATTTATATATAAATATACATATATTAACTGCGAAGAAAATGTGTCTGGTTATGTCGCGTATCGTGTGCGAAACAGTGTTCCACCATTGTGTTCCACCAACCATTCCCCGACAAATGTTAAACTCAGTTGACCAAACTGTACACTTGTCGCAATTTGGTTGGTGGAACACAATCTGGAACAGAGGATTCAATCTAGTATGTCGCACTGTGTCGTGCGTAGAGTGTAACAAGGTTAAATCTACTGTTGAGGTTAGATAGAATAAGTAAACCCAATAATGTGTTCATTTCATAGATGTAATAACTTTCATCGGTAGGTCTGATAATTAATCCCAAGGACCAATGAATTATCATTGAACAAAAAAGGTCTTGTTTAATCCATAAGATAAAATAGAGAAATTTAATGAGGACCAAGAAAAGTTGCTACAAAATGGGTGTCAACTTTGTGTACGGCCCATTTTAATAATGCACACGAAAGCCCACCTTCATAACGACTTAAAAACCTAAAAAATAGTAATAAAACAAATTATTTAGTCGAACAAGAAAGCATCAGCCTCACGTGACAAGGATACTTGACTGATTAGAACACAAACGTCTGGCGCCCACGACTGTGATTATTTTAAGATGTAACGAAAATCTTGCAATATTTTCCAAACTTACCTTTTTGCCACGTCTTTTACATATTTGTAAGCAAACAGAATCATTATTCCAAAAAAGAAAAAGAAAGATATTTTCATTTACTTGGATGATAAAATACAAAGAGAGAAAGCGAGGTGGCAGTGTCTAGTGAAATGACACCGTTGCGTTGCGTAATAACTGATCAATGAAACTCTTCAGATCTTATACCAATCACCATTCGACTGATTCATTACTACAATAACTGCATATGAAACTGTGTGACTACAAAAGGCCAACTACGAATCCTTCAACAAGGGCATCGTCGTAATTTGATAATCCTCCCGTGGGCCCCATTCTTCCTAAACCTAAGCTCCACAAAATTCACAAAAAAAAGGCAATGGTACAGTTCCTTCAACAACCAAAACAGACATGCCAATCTCCATTCCAACCCACGTCCACGTAACCAATGAAAACACCCCAAAGAAAACAAAAAAGATTAAAATATATTTCACACCTTATTGACGCGTTCTCGCTTGGCCTACCGATTGGCCCGAACCGGGGAACGAACCCGGTCACCACCTCATCGTTCACGCAGTGATGAAACGACGACGTTGGCCCATTCCTCGGCGACTTATCACATTCCTCACAGTATAGCTTCCTCCGATTGAGCTGTTTCGCCGGAAATGCTTCGCTAGGGTCCCAATTCGGGTTGATAACACGATCCGACCCCAATCCGTGAAGGCTGACACTCTCCAAGCGCCGATTCAGCTCCGCCAGCTCAACCTGAGAGATCTGACCGTACATTGGAAACAGTTGTCGTCTCTCCTCAACAAAACCACGTTCTCCGGGGGAGCAAACTCGTTTTCCGACGACAAATTGCCGTAGTCTAGGATTCCGTTGGCCAGCCTCTCTCTGCGGTTCCTAGATCTCCTCGACCTCTTCAGCACGACGAGGAAGCCGCAGTCCTTGTGGCGGTAGATTATCGTCGCGAAGTTGACCTTGCCGGTTATCGGAATACGGCGCCGTTCCTGAAACGGCGATTTGGGGATTTCTCGACGGTCGACTAGGTAAATCGATATTTGGTTCGGCGAAATTCCGATTTTCTGACTCAGCATGTGCTGAAAGGGCTTGTACTCTAGAGTAGGGCTTATGTTGACCTCTCCGATGCTCATCTCCCGTTCGCCGTCGTAGAAAGCCACCGGAAACGACGCGCCGCCGCCTCGTCCCTCCACCATGATGACGTGTCCAGCTGAGAGGAAGGAAAGCTTGGTCAGCAGAAATATAGGAGAAGAGAACATCGTACAAGCTTCGTGTTTATTTATATAGTGGAGCCAGCCGTGGGATACGAGTGGAAAAAGACTATGGCGGTGGGGGTATTTTGGGCAAAATCTCATAAGTAAAATAACGCAGATGTCATTAAATTGCATTTGCTTCCTTCTGCTCCAAGCAATTGCCGGCGCGTGCATAAGAGGCGAGTGTGCGTTCTCTGTAAAACTATATACCAAATAAGAAATAGAATCTGTTGGGAAATTTTGTGTGAGATGCTCTTTAATGTCGCTGATTGAATAATATTTTTGAGTCGAGACCTCACCAAACGGTTTCAAGGGTAAAAAAATAATGGATCGAATAACATCCATTTAATA
This sequence comes from Craterostigma plantagineum, assembly GCA_027422505.1. NCBI lineage: Eukaryota > Viridiplantae > Streptophyta > Magnoliopsida > Lamiales > Linderniaceae > Craterostigma > Craterostigma plantagineum. Next base: position 48,922 of record JAPQWV010002317.1, on the reverse strand, counting down.
TATTTAAATATGAATCGCTTGAATTGCAAATGAAGATTTGTGGATGTAAATTATATGAGAAATAAAAATCGGGATTTACTCGATCTTCATCAATGAGAATAAAACCGGGCAGATAAGCGTATAATTGATTTTATTAAGTAGTCATTTAACCAAGAATTCAAGATACTCACCCATACTTGCATAAGACATTCAAGGAATTTTCTACCTCATTTCTACTTGGAAATAATCTAACAATGATATGAGGTGGACTATGGTTTTCAATTTAATTAATTCCAGAAAGAGTTAAAAAGAAGGCATTGATAGCAAAACGTGGCAAATGTGGAAAAATGGTTGCAGCTCCGCAACGTATCAGATCCTATATTTGGTTTTTATGCTAAAAATCTAATATAGCGTGTGAAAATAAAATATTTCATGGAAGATCGATATAGATTTTATAACTTCTCACGCGGAAGCTCACAGAGAAATTGGGCCTCAAATTGGATCTGGAGCCCAATTGAAAAGTTTCGGGCCGCGACATTAATAACACCAATAATTATTATTTTACATATATAAATAAGTAAATGGCAAAATGGTGTTTGAACTATACTACAGTTTCACTGTTGATAAACTTTTAAATGTATTGTTTTGGTTCTTAAACTTTGCAAACATATCATTTCTTGTTTTTATGACCTAAAGAACAGGTAAAGAATCAAAAGGGAATTTTGCAAGTTCTGGAATCAAAACGACACAGTTAAAAGTTAAGTATCAACAATTAGATTGCTACGAGATCTCTTTTTAATTGTTTTATTAAAAAAGTATCTCAACACAATACACCGTAATTATATGTGCCTCTTGAAAAACCAAAGAAGTTAAAAAATATGTAGAAAAAGTTAATTGATGTTGGTGTGATTGTGTTGGTATGTCACTGTGAAAAAAAATCGAAAGAAATTATCGTGGTGATCGAAACTAATATATTCGATTACTACGAGATTTTTAAAATTTTCTTTACAAGAATATCTCAACACAATTATACCGTAATTATGTATGCCTCTTAAAAGAAAATAAGTTGAAAAATCTGTAAAAAAAATAATTAATTGTTGTTAGTGTGATTGTGTTGGTATGCCTCGTGGACAAAAAAATCAAAAGAAATTTTTTGTGGTGATCGAAACTGAATTTTATTATTTAATGTTTATTGTAGCATGTATGTAAATTAAAATCTAGGTGCTTAAACTTTTTAATATGCCGTTTTGGTTCCTGAACTTTGCAAAAACTGTTCACTTTTGGTTCTTTTACATGTTCTTTAGGTGAAAGGAACCGAAAGTAACTAGTTTTGCAAAGTTGAACCAAAGCGGCACATTTAAAAGTTTGAGCATCATAGTTTAAGCAGCACGATTTTGTCATTTACTATATAAATAAAGTAAAATAAATATAGCATTATTTACAAGAAACGTCGTGTCATATCGTATTGTGTCGTTGCTTGAATCCAAGCAAGCAAAAAATATGAAGATGACTCTCACGGTGAAGAAAATAGATGTCGACCCGACTTTCGTGGGTGCGTACCACTTCATGTATTCCACTCCACTGTGAGATATATAATATTTATAGACAACAATAAAACAATATTGATAACTAAAATAATTAAATAATGAAGGCAAAAACCTAGATAAGAAAGAATTATGAATATATTATACATATTTATATATAGCTTGATATGAAGCCGTGTTAACTGTGAACATTACATTACAGGCAGCAATTTTCCCAAGTCTTGCTATACTTGGGGACTTGTTATGCGTGACCTCACTCTTACAGATAATTGACAATATAATTAACTTAATTTTTAATATAGTGAATTTATGGTACGCTCGAACCATGTGGTTGTGACTGAGTAGGGTTCCATTTTCATTTTTTGTTTGGTTCATTCATATCTAACGAATTTTTTTTGTGCTCTAGAATATTATGCAGAGCTATTTAGGGCTGTAAATGAGCCGAGCTCGAGCCGAGCTCGGCTCATTTTCTGGGCTCGAGCTCGAGCTCGAGCCCTACAGCTGAGCTCGAGCTCGAGCTCGTCGAGCTTTTCAGCTCACGCTCGAGCTCGAGCTCATTTGCAGCCTGATGAGCTCGAACTCGAGCTCGAGCTCACGAAGCTCATCGAGCTCGAGCTCGAGCTCATTAATAAAAAAAAAAAATTAAATTAATAAAAATAATATAAATAATATAAAAATACAAAAAAATATAATTTTTTTTAAAAATCGAGATTTAAAAAAAAATTAGTAAAAATAATATAAATTAATATAAATTTTTTAAAATATCGATTTTTTTTAAAAAATAAAGAATAATATAAATTATTATTAAAATATAAAAAATAAAAAATTAAAAAAAAATGAAAAAGCTCGCGAGCCTGTTCACGAGCTCGCGAGCCACTATGTTTGGGTCAAGCTCGAGCTCGAGCTCAACATAAATGAGCGCTCGAGCTCATTTTGTCGAGCTTGAGCCGAGCTTTTATCGAGCCGGCTCGTCGAGCTCACGAGCCGGCTCGGCTCATCTTTCACCCCTAGAGCTATTATTCAACCAATGAGAAGCGTCCACCAGTCAATTTGCTAAGATCTCCACCCGCAATAGCATCTGACAAATGGCAAGAATAAATAAATTGAGCCGAAGCATACTACAAACTAACTAATGAGCCGAGTAATTAATTGATGATAGTAAGTTAGAATAATCGTTTAAATTACAAACTAATTCTAAAATGCGTTACAATCACCCCACACTCTCTCACGTGACGCTGTCCACGTCACCGTACTGATATCCAACGACCATGTACATGTCCTACGTGTCGGACCACGTGTCAGCTTTCAGCCCTTGAAAAATAACTCGTATGAATATCCTCCACCTATTTAACTCAATTTATTTTCAATTATTGTAGTATTTCGTTTTGGCATATGGTTACGTTACGATAAAATAAACAAAAATACCCATCAATTACAAGTTAGACCACCTACTGGCATCGCATTGCAGAGCAGCGCCATCAAAGAGGAATATTCCACATTAATAGAGAAAAAAAAAAGAGAGAAATCCACAAAGCATAAGAAATAGCGTCGAAAAATGAACTTCAAGCCGCCCGAGGCTCGCTCGTCGGCTTCGGTTGGGGCCACCGCCACGTCGACGTCGACGGTGGTGTCAGCTGAGAAGGCGTTTCCTTCATCTCCAAGGGCTGGCGCGAGGTACGCTCATCGGCCGACGCGGATATCCAGCTGCTGAAAAATCGAGCTAACTCCTTCAAAAATCTAGCTGACCGCGAATTGGAGAACTTTTCTGAACACGAAATCTCCCTTCATTGTCCCTACAATTACGGCGTCTGCCACCACCCTCAACGCCGCGCCGACGCCGGAGTTTGTGAAGAGGCTGCAGCCGAAGCTGTCGGAAATTAGGAGGGCTTATTCATCTCCCGACTTCAAGTTTTCACCGCGGCCGCCGATTAAGATCAATTTTTCAGCTCTGAAGAACGCGATTGTTGCGGAGGTCGAGGAGGAGGAGAGGAGCGATTGGAGAGGAGTCAGGGATAGGGATGTTGAGGGGCATTTTGGGGAAATTTGGAGCCGATTAGGACGTGGAAGACCAAGTTGAGGGAGCTGGAAGGGAAGAGCTCGTCCGAGATTATTCAGGGGATTAAGAATAGTGAGTTCGTTGAGAAGTTCAAGTCTGGCTTGGTGAGTTTGATTTTCTGGTTCAGGGTAGTCTCAGCAGTTTATTTGTTCTTTGTGTCTCAGTTCTGTGATTGCACTTGTGTTGTGTGCTTATGTTAGCTATTGGCTGGTTTATGATGTTAGAAAACTAACGGGTTGTAGTTGCGAGTTTCTCATTTCAATGCACTCGAGTTCCTATTAACTGATTTTCACTTGCTTGCTGAAATCAATCTACAAGGATCCGAATGATTCACAGGTAGGTGTACTCTTCCGTGACGTGTGTTCATGATTATCTGAATATAGACATGTGCAAAATGCAATTAAATTGGGTTACACTGGATATGATCCCCGTCATAAAAAGCATAACCTTTAGATTTTTATCAATTTTATGAATGATGTCTCTTATTATTTATGCTCTTGATTCGTTTTTAAAAAAAAAAACTCAGGACGTACCTCCCTTGGATGTGCCGAGCTACTAGCATGTTTGGTTAGGCAGTCTAGCCCCCTGCTTGATCAACTCGGCATTAACAGAGGTTCGCATACTTGCTAATCCGACAATCATCTTAACCTTGATCTCTCCCCATTTTCTCTTTGCTGTTCGGTGATGATTGAAATTCGAGTTGACGCATCATTATATGGCGTGATAGGTATATCAGACAAGATAGTGGAAAACCTGTGCAGCAAGCGCAAAAACCAGCTTCTACTGCGGTCCGTACCGACAGGGGAATCATCTATTATCGAAAGTGAGAAACATCAGCGATGAGTTAGATCTAAGGATAGCGAGCGTCCTCCAAAGTACGGGACACCATTACGAAGGTGGCTTTTGGGGTGATTTTGGGAAGAACTTTGATTCAGACTTGGACAAAAAGAGGCACGTTGCTATTGTGACTACTGCAAGCCTCCGTGGATGACTGGGACAGCTGTGAACCCATTGTTTCGGGCTGCCTACTTAGCAAAATCGGCACAGCAGAATGTTACGTTGTTGGTTCCATGGCTTTGTAGGTCGGATCAAGAGCTAGTCTATCCAAACAATCTAACTTTTGCCTCACCAGAGGAGCAGGAAAGTTATATTCGTGGTTGGCTTGAGGAAAGGGTTGCTTTAGCCCTGATTTCAAGATATCATTTTACCCAGGAAAGGTTGGTAAAAGCTAAATTTCTTACTTTATTATGATTGATATAGTTATCTGGTGTAGAGGTAGAGGGTATGGCCTATTTGCTTCTTGCCAAAAGATCCATTGGTGAAGAAATCATCATCTGATTAGCAAAAAATGGAATCTTATGATATTGAAGAACTCCTATTTGCTTCTTGCCATACGAGTCATAAAAAACTTATGTTTTCTACTCAATCTCTAATTATTTGTCCCAGTTTTCGAAATCAAGGAGGAGCATTATTCCAGCCGGAGATACCTCTCATTTTATTTCGTCAAGGGATGCTGACATTGCAATTCTTGAAGAACCCGAACACCTGAACTGGTGTATCACCATGGTAAGCGTTGGACCGATAAATTAATCATGTGGTAGGAATTGTTCACACGAATTACTTGGAGTACATCAAGAGGGAGAGAAATGGAGCTCTACAAGCTTTTTTTTTAACATATCAACAATTGGGTTGCGAGAGCTTACTGCGATAAGGTGATGTGTCCCTCTTCATTTCCATTTTCATGACCAACATTGATCATCTTCTGCTCTGCTTCTCATGAAATAGCTTCGTCGTACTAATTGTTACTTCGATTTGATAATAGGTCCTTCGGCTCTCTGCTGCTACTCAGGATTTGCCCAAGTCTGTAATCTGCAACGTTCATGAGTCAATCCAAAGTTTTTAAAGATCGGAGAAAAGGTAGCTGCAGAAAAAGAGCTGGGACAACAAGCTTTCGACAAAGGAGCATATTTCTTAGGCAAGATGGTTTGGGCTAAAGGCTACAAAGAATGATTGATCTGTTAGCAAAGCACAAAAAGGACTTAGACGGCTTCAACCTCGACGTATATGGCAATGGCGAGGACGCTCAGGATGTTCAGAATACGGCCAGAAAACTGAATTTGAACGTCAGCTTCATGAAGGGTCGAGACCATTCAGATGATTCCCTACAAGGGTAAATAACTCTCCACCCAAGATACTTCAACCAAGTTTAGGCAATACATTGTCATCTTTTTCTGACAAACACATAACTTTCTCCTCGCAGCTACAAAATCTTCATAAACCCAAGCGTCAGCGACGTGCTCTGCACAGCTACAGCCGAGGCCCTAGCAATGGGAAAGTTCGTCGTTTGCGCTGACCACCCATCGAACGATTCTTCCGAGCATTCCAAACTGCTTGACATACAAATCCACGGAAGAATTTGTGATGAAAGTAAAACAAGCAATGGCGAACGAGCCTCAGCCTCTCACACCCGAACAGAGATACAACCTCTCATGGGAAGCAGCAACGCAGAGATTCATGGAATACTCTGAGCTCGACAAGGTACTGAACAGTAGTTCAATAATCGATGCGAACGCAGATAGGAGCAAGGGCATTGCTAAATCTGTATCGATGCCAACCTTAATGAGTTTGTCGACGGAGGATTGGCTTTTGCGCACTATTGTCTTACTGGAAACGAATTCCTTAGGGTGCACTGGTGCTATCCCGGGAACGAGGGATTATGACAAACAACACTGTAAAGATCTTGGCCTTTTGCCTCCCCAGGTTGAGAATCCTATTTATGGTTGGTAGGTTTTGTCAAATCAAAAAATTTTCATATGCAATAGATAAGCATGTGTATTATCGTGTAATGTCCTTGTGTACAAGTTTTCTTTCGATATGTGTGATATTTAATATATATTGTCTTTTATTTCACAACATGCATGAATCATTATTTAAAAACAAAGTAATATTTCATTAGACATTACGTCTTAGTTTTTCTTCAACAATGGTTATCGTATGGATTTTGTATTCTGATTATTCTAAGATGTAAGTTCGAGTTTTTGACTTAGTTATACCGTTACCCACTTGGTTGGTGACGACAAAAGCCATAATTGTTTGCGAGAAAGGAAGATCAATGTATGTAAGATGAGAATAATGAACGAAGCCAATTGGTTAACACACACAAATATCTCCAACTACGAAACGATATGTCTATAGATTGTTGGTCGGTACATACAACATGTATAGTGGTGTATACTGTCGTCGTCGTCCACTGATTACACGCAACAATATTATCCGAGTTGTATAGTTGAATATCTTTGCTTTTGTTAGAAGTATCTAGAAGTTGTAATAAATGTGGATGTTTCTGATGATATTAGATATTTTCAACTTGCTCCCCTCAATAAGTAGATACAGAAACAGTTTGCTCTCCAATTATATTTCGAAACAACTTAGTGGGTATACATGCTATGCTATGACACAACAACAACAAAACAAACAGAATATACAACCATGCAACTTGGTGTTCATCGATCTGAGTAGTAGGTAGGTAAGGTAATACTTGGAACAAGAAAAAATGTGTCTAGGTTAACTTGCTTCTCCTCCAACTTGCGTCTCTTCAAGTGGTATTAGAAATCGAGGGGTCCTTCCTAAAACCAATTGGTGATAGGAGGAGAAAGCCTCGTATATATATGACGGCTCAAAGAGCTTGAATTATCCGATGTGGGACGTAACCCACTTAGATCTCAACACGCCCCCTCACGTGTGGCATGACTGGCCTAAAACGTGGACATATGAATCGGTGACGTGAGCGGAACTCGCTCTGATACCATATTAGAAATTGAGGGGTCCTTCCTAAAAACCAATGGTGATAGGAGGAGAAAGCCTCGTATATATGACGGCTCAAAGAGCTTGAATTATCCGATGTGGGACGAAACCTACTTAGAATCTCAACAAGTGGAGAACAGCTCAAGCTAACTTTACTCTAAATATCCTCTGCAGAGATGAACCTTTTTCTTTTTCTAGTTTTGGGTTCCTAATGTCAAGTGCCTAGTCGGTTCATCATCAGCGCTTGAGCCTATATAGCTATCACGCATCATCAATTGAATTGAAATTATAAATAATATAAAACTACAATGGAGGGAGATCGAATGAAGTGTGTGTACAGTGGCCATTTATTAAGGTAGAATATTCTCGATGTCGATATGATGTATTGCTCCAACTTGAACTTTGTTTGTATTCATTCGCGACCTAATACGCTACTTATACTTCCTGTTCTATTTTTCATTAAATCGTAGCTAGCTAAACTATTCGAATATGCTTTTATTGATCGTGAGCCGACATTGTCCGTACGGCACTCGAAGATTAATAAACCAATTGTTGTTGTAATAATACATAATCGTAATCATGCAACGTTTTGAACCTTTCAAATCTCGTGATAGTGCTTACTGCTTTTAATGCCATCCCATAATTACTTACAAACACAATTGATTATTGTTTTGATTACATATTAAACTCATACAAAAGAACAATTGATCACGACAAGTACCTAAACAGTACAATTATTCATTACAACAAAAAAAAAAGATAGATCATTGGACTCCTAAAAAACTAATACAATCATCACTTCCACCTAAATGGTAAAAAGCTCATGTATGCATACTAACGTACGGTGGGTACACGCATACATGCACCATTATCTTACACTTTCTAATCTTTTACATAAGAGATTAGAATATTCCAACAAAACATATATTCAACATATACGTACGTACGGACGATATTCTCATTATTAATTCATGCTTTTATTACTTCTAACTTTCTCTCCAAATCGTGATCCACTGATGCCTGTTGAATATCGATAACCACGTGGCCGGCGATATTATTATTACCGTGGTCTGCCACGTCATCAATAGGTTTAACCGCTCCACGTTTAAGCAACTGATTTGGCTTTAGCTCAGTATTAGTCTTGACCATATCTATCTTTTTGAAACGGGCATTCTCAGAAAGCTCTCTTACAGAAACTGAAATCTTTTCGACGCACTTGATGATGTCGATGAGCACGGAAGATGCAGTGAGAAGAGGGGCTATTTCTTGAAGGTTCCCTCCCCTGGGCAGGGAGGAACCTTCTAGAAGCTTCTCGAGTTCTTCGGCGGAGGATTTGGAATCTTCCAAGTGTGTCTCGGACGAAGGAGAAGGAAACGTCATGTTCTTGATGGAATCAGAGAGCTCTTTTAGGGTTTTTCCCAGTTCAAAGCTCAGTTTCATGCATAGTGGTTGGAGTTTCTGTTGAAGTTCTGACTGGGCCTGTAATAACAGAATATGTTCATGAGTTTGCTGTTAGGACCTTTAAATTAAATTAAATAGTGATTAAATTAGATAATTGTACTATTACCTTAGGCTTTGAGTCTATGCATTTGACAAGTATTTCGATGTGACAAGCACATTCCCTTGAGATATTTCCGATGTTTAGGTAAAGTTTCCATGGATGGTTGAATCTGAAGCGACCATGAGCAGGCTCCCACCAAGCAAAGTTTGCCTGAAAATTATAATATAAAATTTAGTATTTTTTTATTGTGAAATCTATTAAAATCAATTCTACATATAAAATATATTGCTCAGAACTAACCAGCGATTCTTCGTTTTGTTTGGAACTAAGCACGCTCTTGTAGCCCTTGAGCAACGACTTCCCCTTATCGTCGATCTCCTCGCCGGTGATATTGCTAAAGAATTCACCTCCAAAACCTTTAACAATTAATGCACAAGTTAACAAAAAAGGTATTAAGTATAAGGTAAAATTCATTTTAATAAAAAAAATACAGTACAGCCGTTTGCTTTAGTATTTACTTTACGACTTAATGGGTCGCATGCACTCAAAAATAAAATGAAACATAAAAAAAAAAAACTAGGATGCATGTAATAAAAATGTAATCTTTTTTGTCTTTATCACCTTGTAAGAAATCTGCAAGCTTTTCCAAATTTGCAGAGACCAAATTATGAAGATCTTGACCCGCCCAGACTGGGCAGACGAATATGGATATCAAAACGCAAGTCGCTCCTCCCAACATAATCGTCGACAGCCTTTGATGGGCCATTTGGAGTATTTGGTTGACCCGAAAACCCGAGACTGCTACTAAGCTGAACGTCAAGATAAAGATAAGAACTCCATAGTCGTATCTCCTCTTTACGCTTGGGATAAACCTCGTAAATGTCGACACAGTAGCTGATGCACACAGAAACACGCACAAGTTATTACCATATCCTATTGGTAATAATTCATGTATGTATGTATGTATGTATGTATGTATGTATGTATGTATGTATGTATAGGGTTTGATTATATTACCGAGGAGGAAAACTAAAAGGCCAAGAACGATGGGCTCGCCAGTCTCACCACATTGACCAGCTAAGTACTCAGCTCCAACACCTAAAGAACCAGCTAGAAATGTTGCGAAGCCTCTGTTTAAGCCTTTGTATAACGTTCCACCTAATTGAAAAACGAGAAGAAAAAAATATTTATATTTATGTGCATGCGTAGTTTAATTAATAGTTTATCTGTTTTGAAGATGATTTATATATAGCGTACCAACGGTGAATTCGAAGACAACGACGACTGTAAGAATAGCCCACATTCCAGCTTGTCCTAAGCCATCGTAGAGGGGTCTGAAGTAGTAGAAAAGCGAGACCATAGTGAGGGCGAAGCCAAGTTTAATGGAGTGTGTGATTCTTCTTGGATCATCTTTTCCATTTTTCTTTATGATCTCAACAAGGCCATCGATCTTTGTCCTTATTTTTTCAGTTAAGGACTTGGAGTTGGAAATTGTGGTGTTATCAAGTCCTTTCCCATTTTTTAATACGATATATGTTTTTCGTGATGTGTTTTGTTTATTTTTTGAGAAGTGGCTCGCAATTTATAAGCGGAGAAGTAATGGTGATAAGAGACGACGACAAGAGGAGTAGTTGCTAGGCTTTAATGCGCTTTTGGAGTGTCCTCAATTTCACAATATACTGTTTTATTTTTGAAAAAATATTCCCAGTATTATACTGGTCTAAAAGTGGACGAGTTAATGTTATTGAGGTAATTACTTTTTTTTTTTATATATTATAGTTGTTCAACTTCAATTTGTCTTTTACATGATCTCGGCCGAATCGACAAAATGATTTATTCGTTTTAGACATATTTTTTTGTAGCTTCTGTGTTGGTAGTGACCTACAGCTTATATTACCCCCAACTCAATATATTATTTATTAATTAGTATATGCTTTGGGTGTGAATCCATGTAGGTCATTCGAAGTGTGCACTAAAAGTCACCTCTTTATATGTAAGAACACAGATTACAAGATTAGAACAAACAAAAAATATTACGCATGATAAGATGATAAAGCCTCTGTAGTAACTAAATCCACTGTTCTCCACCATTAAAAGGATATGCATATACTGCGAATAAGCTTCTCGTGCTTGATCAAAGTGATTATTTATACTATAGTCAATGGTGCTTATGTGTGCATGTAATATAATTTATTACAAAGTATATTCTTTTGCACGGATTGTCAAAACCTCAATTGATGATAAGTTGACTCGAGTCTCCCAAAGGTACGGTTCCTTATTCAAGTCGTGTACGGAAACTAAGGTTGTGACGCTACTAAAGCTACTCTTATGACGCCACGACGACATTAAATTACTCCCACATTTAATAATGTCGAGACAAAACTTAATTGGCGGTGTCTCTCATTTTAAATAATATTTCTTCATAATTTTTGTTTTGTTGTATTTACTATTTGGAAACTCATTATCTACATCGACTGTAATAGTCCCAGATAATACAAAACCTAGTCAGAAGCCACAATTGCTTATATGAACTGTATATTCATGATTACCATTCTATTTTTATCCAAATTAAAGTTGGTCTTATTTGGAAATTATCCATACAAGATGAATATGGGAAATTTCCCAATGCTTCACGTTTCTATGGCACTTGATTAATACGCCGTTTTGGGACTAAGAATTGACACCAGTTGCACACTAGTGCTTGAATTTGAATAGGGAAACAGCGAAGCACATCAACTTCACTTTATTACTGAATTTGTACATCTTAAAGCTTCCTGCAATAAATCATACATATCTTGTTTTACTCTTCAACTCTTGGTCTTCACCGTACTACAATTTATTTGAATTTGCTTACATTACCTATTCCTATTTAAATATTAACGGTAACTCAAAAAGTAATTATATATCGAAATAATACAATTAAACCCTAATACATGCATACTTTTGATGATCACGAGTTTGTGTAGTGTGTGGATACAATAGATTAGATAAGGCCCAAATTCATATATTGGGCCTATTTTGACGAGGTGGGCTTAAACATGAAACGTATATTACGGGCCTGACCCAAACCCAATAAATGGGCTTACTATTGGGCCTGAAAAGTCCCAAGATTCTTGACATGATCGGACATAATTCAACTAACTATTTTGGTCTGATTGTAATAAAAATCGGATCAATTTCGAGGGATTCCAATATTGTTTTTTTCTATATATTTTTATTACGTTTTAAATCGTGGAGTGGAGGGCCTTATTGATTTAGATTCGGTCGCTCGACTCAAATACAGCGTTTGTTAGTGCCTTCTATCTTTTCAAATAAGATGCAATAAATCTAATCTTAGGATAAGTGATAAAACGTCTTTAATGTCACGATCCATCTCTTTTAGTGCACTTCACTTTTAAACAAGTATCTGGTAATATTGGCATGAACCATACCATCGCATAATAACTAACCTTTTTGCGCCAAAGATATAATCTCTATATATAAAATAATTCATGGCCATCAAACGTGTATAACAGAGAACGAAGCAATAATTAGGAAAACCACCATGATCACTACAAGCTAAATAAATTCATATGATAAAAATACTTCGTTTCTAGAAACTCGTCACAAAATCACAAATGTGTTGTTGACTGCCTAATTTTTGCGTCTTGAGTGTCGGGATATATACATATATATATAACATAACCGAAGTGTATTAATGATCTTTCCCCTCCTTTTTGAAGCATATTGATTTATTACAATATGAATATCATCGCAAGTAAAAACGTACCTATTTTAACTAATCATCGGTGGCTCTTGGTAAACGGCTTAAGTGAGCTGACGTGGCGCACATATCATCACCGATGTTAGAAACGGGACAAGCCAACGACGTCGTTTAGCAGTCGACACGTGTCCCTGCCGACAACGACGGTGGGGCTGGTAATAAATTTAAAAGCCAAAAGCAGTTGTTGAAACTTAAATAAAAAAGCCCACACGTCTGTCTTCTCATTGGCTGCTGCTTGACTTTTTTATTGGTTTTTTTTTTTTATTTTATTCTATCTTCTTCGCCATTTTTCTCGTTTTTTCTTGGGCCCGAGGCCCGCAGTGGGGCCCGACTATTCGTGGGAGTGTACCCAATACTACACGGCTCTTACCCGAAAAAATCCAAAGAAGATTGATTGGACAAGTGGGTCCCACTTTTATCACCGAATCTCACGGTTGTGGGCCCCACTTCTTCGTAGCTTGTAATGGTTGACGCGTGTACAGTTGTTTTTTGGGCCCTCATTAAATATCGTGGGGTCGTTAAGTGGAAAATAAAAAAAGAAGCAAAAATCAAGTAAATAAAAGATTAGCGATGAATGATATTATTAAGTTGAGAAAAAAGATAAGTTCAAGTTGGCACGTGTTTTGAATTTGTGGGCTCCGCTTTGCATTGTGCCAAATCCATGCAATTCTCTTTTCATATCATCATATCTCCCACATATAGTTGAATTTTCCACCCAAATGGTTATGGTAGTATGAGGATTTAGGACTGTACGGCGTATACTTGAAGTGATTAGTTTCATGTGAGGTTATTTTATGGTTGACAATGTAATTTAGATTTACTTCATACTGATGAATATGGGGATGCCGTGTGGATAAAAAAAAACGATGCAATTATCTATTGGGTGCCTCTTTTCTCAAATGTATTCCTATGTGAAATTTACTGTTTTGTCGTGGTTTAAGAGGGAATTATATAGTAAATGACAAATCAGACAAAAGAAACGTTTTTTTCGGGGTAAGGTAAGTCTCAAATTGGAATCAACAACTGTTATGATTTCTACGCCTCGAAGGTCTCGTTATAATCGGCTATGCTATCCTATGCATGACTTACGTAACTAGGGCTCATGTAGAAGAACATATATACTAGATCTTTTGAAAATGCTTTATAAATTCTTTTTTAGTGGCATATAAATACTCATTTGGATAAAAACTTATAATTTAGTACCGTGTCAGTATTTTTTGTATGTATGTAGCTAATAGAATAAATTTTTTACACAAAGGTACCCGCCGCCGCAGGTACGTCATATAACACATTTATGTACCCTATAGCAATGTATTGTGGTTCGTAACACGTTGAGAAAATGGTACGTTATATATAACATATTAAGGTACCATATAGTAACCGTATAGGGTACCGTGTAAACGCGTGACGTGGTGCACAATACGCACATAAAAAGGTACGGCAAGACTGAGAAAATTAGTAGAACAGTAAAACGGGTACCTATTGTAAAAATTCTGACATAGGTACTGATTTGTAAGTTTTTACTCAATTGAGTATTTATCTATAGATGTCACTTTTTTTATATATCTTTTTCCTTTTATTCCATATTTCCTTTCTTTTTTGTGTTACGAGAAGTGGTGGGTGTCCACAATCGCACATAGGTTTTGAAATTTGATTACGTACACGTAATGGGTTTTATTTGGAAGTATGTGTTAAATATTATCTTTTCCTTTTTCTTTTTAATCATAAGAAAGAACTCTATGGTAATAATTACGGTTACGTATTGGGATGTGTTTTGTAGCAAAATAAAAAGAATCCCACAACAGTGGAAGGACCATCCTTTGTTGTAGCCAATAAAAGATATAATGGACAAAAGTAAATTCTCCACTCAAAAGATACACGTCATATCGTGCGTCACTCACAAAAATATCATCGCCAAGTTGTAGAGCTTATATAGACGTAACTTATGGGAGCGTATTATTTATTAATTGTATTCATAGTTCATCCAATTCGACTGAAAAAAGAATTACATGTACTATCAATTAAGTGCAGTAGTCTCACTCCATTGTCATATTCATGAGAACGCATATAGTTTTTATTGATTTATAACAATTTCGTCATTTGACTGTCGTAGTCAACTAAATTATTATTCCTATGTTTCTGGCACGGATAATGTCCTTTAAAACACTTCAATTGAAACTGTCAGTGTATGTTTTACTTCGTAGATGATTAGTACTAAAGCAGTCACATCTCTACTTTATTTTTTGAACTATATATTTTTATTAGTTTAACGCATCAGTTTCATGACTTCATCAGTATCATTGTTACGACTTTCAATGAATAGATAGGGTTTTACCAATCACATTGATCAACGGCATTTGCTCATGTAAAAGCATAGTTAAATATCATTTGTATTTCGTTCCACATTGCATCAGGAAATCTGTTTGCAAGACAATTCTAATTTATGTTCATTAATAGAGCTTTTCTTTTAATTATTATTATACTTATATGGTTAGGAACCTTTCCGAGGTAACAAAAGTAACATATATTTTATGTGTATATATGATTCCAAAAGCATTAGTAGAAATTGATGTTTGCCATGATAGACGAAGATTGATTTAATACATTATCTATTATTGAAATGCAATGTCTTTTTTATATAAATATAGCCCACAAGCATGGAGGAAAAAGAAACAAATATACTACTTTCGTAGACAATGTATACCTTTAAGGGGGAATCTTAGGAGTTTTAACTCGCGAAAAAATAAATACAAACTTTGATATCGATGTGATGTGAAGAGAATGACACTTTGATCACGCCAAATAACTCATAAACTATGTTTCACTTGTAAATTTCTTGATGATACAAGATAATAATCATTCCACACGTCTATGGTAACTTTCACGGTTTAATTTCCGTTTTCTATTATTATCGCAATATTAAACATAATTTTCAGAAAACTTAGGCCTAATGCATGTGTAAATAAAGAGATCGCTAGTCGAAAATCTCAACACAACGCTGGCTTTAATAGGACCGCAACACCTCATATGCTATTTAAAAGTAATTTGAACAATGAACTGCAATATATCAATTAAAACGGTGAAAGCCTACTACAAAATAATGCTTAAATACACCATAATATATATATATATATAGAGAGAGAGAGAGAGAGAGAGAGAGAGAGAGAGACTATATTGTTAAAAAAATATTTGGCCTTGGGTCTGGTCAACTACAAAGCATTAGTTGAATAAAGACTCGCAGCAAGTTTTGATTGTCATAATATATCCATTCTTCGAATAAGACTAATTAGTTAACCTATTACAACGACGTAATAAATCTAGATGTTCTAAATTGTAAGCATGTATTTGGGTTTCGTGAGCGTTGTGATTTCCAAATATTCATTTAGCTTTTGAGGCATACATATTTGCATGCCAGCTTCATTTCTACTAATTAACATATAATGTGCTAACAAACATTTTTGTAGTTGCATTGATATATATATTTATTTATTTATTTATGTATGTATGTACATACAATTAGCTTTTGGGGCATTTAAGTAGGAATTATGGTAGTTGGTCCCGCGTTCTTTGGCGCATTTAAATTGCTTTTTTCAAACTTTGCCATCCACCACACAATATACATAAATATATTAAAGATATATCCCATAAAAAAATTACGAAATAGAAAGGATTACAAAAGGACATTAGACAAATCAATAATGCACAAATAAGGGCCCCCTCCCCACCCATTTTTCGTAATAAGAAATAATTAAAATTAAATTTGTCCAAGCAAATCATCATCTTCCGATTAAATATTATTTTTCTGTGTTTCTAGGGATATTTTTAACTCCAATTGTAGTTAAGAGTGAGACGTTTCCTAGTTATCTCAGCTGTTTCTACGTATGCTTAGCTTCTGACAGGCTTTAGTAATGGCGTTTTCGTGGCATCTCACAAGAGAGTACGAACACCTATTCATTTCACATCTCTTTCATAGCTCTGAAAAGAAAAAAAAAAGCTCGTGTGATCTATTGTTAGTTGATTATATTATGGCAGAAGTTTGCCATCATCAAATGATTTGTATTGTAGAAAAGAAAAAGGTCAAATCAATTGAGTTAGCAGCTTCTTGTTTTGATCAATTCGCAGGTACTTCACTGAAAAGCCACACAAATATATATACTGAAAGAAGAAAAGAGATGGAAAAAGAAAGTATGAAAACTGAACATAGGACATCAATATCTCCAAGAAACAAGTTGGAACTAGATTCAATTCAGTTCATGATTCCCCTTGGTCATCTTTCTTTTTCATTTTTTTTTCCCTGGGGGAGAAAATGAAAATTAAATGATAAAGTATGTGTGGTTAGATGTGCAAGTGAATAAAGATGGGCATCTTTTTCCAACCCTTTTCGAGCACCATATCTCTCTCTCCCTCTCTCTATAACTCTCTTTCTCTCACTTAATCACTTTCACCTATTTCCTTATCAAGTGATGATGGTGAGAGTTGCTCGCAAGTCCTGGCTTTAGAGTCTTGGAGTGAAAAAGAACTACTATTATAACACGCACACACACATATATAGAACCTATAGACTCAGCAGATGTGTGTGTAACTCATCAAAAATAATACCCTCTCTCTCTCTTTCTATCTCTCTCTCAGACACACATACAGTCTTAGATAGAGTAATTGTTTATTGAGTGTTGTGTCTAATTAACTTCAAATCTCTCATCAGTAGACTGCAACGAGGATGATAGATAGCATGAAGCACGTGGGAAATCCGATCTCCATCACACGAGGTACTAATAATATTAACCTAACCAATCTCTTTCTTTCGAAGATCAATCTTTCTTTCCTAAAAAAAATATGCATCTAAGCATATCCTTACACCTGTTTGCTTATAAAATCTTCACAAAAGACTTCCATCATCAGCCCTTTCTTCTTTCTTGGTCTGCTTTTCATGTTTCTGAATTCTTCATACAGATTAGTTACGATATCTTTTAAAAATAGAACTCGATCCGTTTGGTAGATCAAGTAAGGGACGTCGGTTTATTATTATTATGCACAGTATGTTGGACTTTTGGTGCAAGGGTTTTCTTGCTGGGTAATAAATTGATATCTTTAATCTGTTTGAAAGTTGTTCAGTTGTCACTCGATCATATTTGATTATTAAGGTTCGCCTTGTCAAAATTTAGGCTTTAAAACCTCTTCAGAAGCGATCTATATACATAATAAATATGATGATCGTTTTGTGATAAGCTAACGTGTGGTCTCTCTCTTGTCAGCTTGACTAGGCAGGTACAAGAAGTAATAATAATAATCTGAGTTCTCAAAAGGCCAAGTACTTCAGAGTACATAAACACACGCGCGCGCGTATTGATAGATACACACAAGGGAAACATACATATAACTGAAAAGAGAGATGGCGACGTACTTCCATGGAAACACAGAGCTACAAAGCGGCGGCGATGGCTTGCAGACGCTGATTCTCATGAACCCTTCTTACATCGGATTTTCCGACAACGGCCAACAGAACAATCAGCAGCAGAACGGCCACCAGTCTCCCAACGGCAATAACAACAACAACCTCGTATACTTGCCCCACGCGCCGCAGCACTTCGTCGGCATACCCCTCTCGGCTTCCTCCGCCGCGCCCCAAGATCAGGACGCCGGCGGCTTCGCTCCGAGGGTCCACTACAACCTCTACAACCTACCGATCGACGCCGCAGCGGCGGCGCGCGTGGGTCAACGTGCGCCTCAGGGGCTGTCCCTGAGCCTCTCGTCCCAGCAGGCGTCGTACGCGATGCCGCCGAGTCGGGTCGCCGGAGCGTCGCCTCCACGCGGCGACGACCTGGGCGGCTCCTCGATATCCCCTTCTTCCGCCTCCGGCGTCTCGAACAACGGGCTGGGACAGAATCAAGTTCTGCTGGGCTCGAAGTATCTGAAGGCCGCTCAAGAGCTTCTTGACGAAGTGGTCAACGTCGGAAAGAGCGTGAAGGGCTTAGAGCCGGCGAATAACAAGGCCAAGAGCAGCAACGGCGTCGGAGAAACCTCGTCGGCTGCCGCTGCAGCGGCCAGCACCGTCGACTGCGACGGTGGTGGGAAGCGTGGAGCGGAGCTTAGCACGGTGGAGAAGCAAGAAATTCAGATGAAGAAAGCCAAGCTCGTAAACATGCTTGACGAGGTAAAACTTAAAAAAAGATCTCTTTTTTACATTCAACCTTATGTGAATACATGAGAAAAATCTCATCTTTTGTATTTGTGTGGTGCAAAAGGTTGAGCAGAGATACAGACAATACCACCATCAGATGAACATAGTCATCACATGGTTCGAGCAAGCAGCAGGCCTCGGCTCAGCCAAAACGTACACAGCCTTAGCCCTTCAGACAATCTCAAAGCAATTTCGCTGTCTGAAAGATGCAATCTTGGCTCAAATTCGCGCGGCCAGCAAGAGCCTAGGCGAAGAAGATGCCAGCGATGGAAAAATCGAAGGTTCGAGGCTTAAGTACGTCGACAATCAGATCAGACAGCAGAGAGCCCTTCAGCAGCTGGGAATGATTCAACACAATGCCTGGAGACCTCAGAGAGGCTTGCCTGAACGAGCCGTCTCTGTTCTTCGTGCTTGGCTCTTCGAACACTTCCTTCACCCGTAAAATTTCACCGTCATTCAAATACTTCCATCAGTTCTCAATACTAGGAATATTTCAAAATCTTGATGATTATTGCAATCTGCAGATATCCCAAGGATTCGGACAAGATCATGCTTGCCAAGCAGACAGGGCTTACCAGGAGTCAGGTAATGACATTGTGAGTTACACTTGAAGAGAAAATGTAACTTGTTAGCGTAGATTGAAGGAAAAATTCTATCTTTAGGTGTCGAATTGGTTCATCAACGCACGAGTGAGGCTATGGAAGCCTATGGTGGAGGAGATGTACACGGAAGAAATGAAGGACCACGAAAAGAACGGGTCTGAGGAAGACAACAACAAAGCCAACAAAAGCGAACAGAACGAAGACTCTACTTCGAAATCCACCGTCCCAGAAAATCAAAACGCAGCCTTTATGACGAATCAAGAAAATCCCATATCTGCAATGTCAAATCCTTCCCCTTCTCCGAACAATATGAGGAACAGCTTCAACCTCATTGGCCCCACAGACATGGAGGCGGCCATAGCCCAGGGAAGTCCCAAGAAACTGAGAGGCAATGCCTCCGATTTATTACAGTCTCCCAACAGCATCAGTTCGATGAAGTTCGACTACGAAAGGTCGCAGAACAGAGATGGGTTCACCCTAATGGGAGCTCCGACGAACTTCATCGGAGGGTTTGGGACTTACCCAATGGGCGAGCTGGGGAGATTTGGGGCTGAGGCGTTTCAGACGCCTTATTCGGGCAATGGGGGTGCGGTTTCTCTTACATTAGGGCTTCCCCACTGCGATAATAGCCTCTCCATCCCAGCAACTCATCAAGGTTTCTTGCCGAACAATCAAGGGATGAGAGGCGTTCATCATGAGATCGATGGAACGAACGATTTCGGCGCCATGAATGCTAATGCGAATGCCCATTCGTCCAACGTCTACGAAGCCATGAATATTCAGGATCGAAAGAGGTTCGTGGCGCAGCTTTTGCCAGACTTTGTGTCTTAAAAATGTACGGCCGATCATCACTGTTTGCCAAGACAAGGTACTTTGAATGTTATTAATAGGTTGTTCTTTCGTCGCACTATTTTTATTTCCTCGGTCTTTCCTTGCAACGAGGGAAAAAAGAGGATCAGCATCATAGTGTTAGGGAAGGAAATATTAGTTAGCATATATATATAAATATATATTGTATACATTGCTGGAGAACCGTTTGTGTTCTTTATAGATAGGGTCTATCTTATTAGGCTTTTATCAGATTGGAGATTGTATATTAATTTTGCTTTCTGCAGTTGATGATGATCATCGTGATAATGTAATGTAAGACACCAGCTATATTGGATGATGGTATACAGTAATAAAATTCGGGGCTTTCAATACAAGATAATGTTGTTGTCAATCCCTACTAATAATCAATTATTTGTGGAAATGAATGATTAAAAAAAAATCAAGGATAAGGATGATTGATTACAAAGAGGGCCCTAGTTCTTTGGACATCAAAATACGAGTTTCTCCTATGTAAGAGACAAAACTCCAGAAAAGAACCAATGCTCAAAGTTTCCAATGTTGACAAAGATGACAGATCTCAATATAATAGAAATGGTGGTTGATATATAATATATACCGAATACTAGAATACTGTTATGTATTATTGGCTGATTGATACATATGTGTCTTTCTTTATAAACTTCTCTTGTACGACTTTTCAAACTAGCTTCATTATTTTAATTTTATATTCCGTTTTCTCGTATATAATTAAATTTGATAGTTGGCTTGATATGGACCACTCGAGTGTAATTAATAATGCACTTATCCTCGAGAAGAAGATGATGCTGCTGTTCGATAGAGACACACACACACTATCCTTTCCTCCCCTTTTCGTAAATTATTTTAGCGTTATTCGTTGGGTCATTCTAGAGCAGTTGGCATCATTATAGACCGAGCCTTCATTTAAATCATTTCGCTTAAATGAAAACATCAGAAATCAATAGAAGAATATACAACGAAACCGTAAAATTATAACATAATTAAACACAAGCTCAATAGAGTAGACTAGAGACCATATATATCTTACAAGGCAAGATCCAAGAAAAGGAACCAAGCAGCAGTTATTACAGCAACATACGTAATTATTAAACACACCACACGTACTTGAACATAAATCTTACTACACATGCATGACATAATACGTTAATTTCTTGATATCATCGATCTCCAAAAACTGGAGAAGACGACGACGACGTTTCTTTAGCCAAGAATGAGTTGCCCATCACATTAGAGCCTTGCAAGTGTCGGCGGATTCCTCCAAGAGATGATCATCCTTAATGTCGAAAGAGAACAACATATTGTAATTATGAGGACGATTACGACTGTTCACTACTTCTGAGACTGGACTGTAATAATAATTCGATCCTTCACCGCCACCAAGGTTGAAATTATTGCCTAATTCATTATTATCACCATCAGAATGGAGCACTTCTGATACTGCTTGAGGCGAAGATCCTTCTATAATTTGATGATATATAAGAAGATTATTATTACTGCGCCGTTTAGGATCTTCTTCTTCTTCTTCTTCCTTTTTATTACTTTTCTGGTCGTTTTTATTGCCGACGTCTTTTGCGTTGAGGAAACGACCACCACTGCCTCTCGGGCGGCGCATCGCATGGAGGTGCCGCGAAAGATGCATATAAGGCTGCTGGCGATAAATATTAACATGATTTATTTTCAAGAAATAACTCATTACTACAAAATTAATTTCAAAATTCTATACGTAGGTGTTCGTTGGTGCGTGTATTGTGATTCAATAGGGGCGTTCGTTCGGTACGACCGAACCGAAATTTCGGTATGATGATTTTACGAACTAAATTTCCCGGTTCGGTATTCGGTTTTTACCGGGTTTTTCGCTAAATTCGATTTTTACAGAAATAACCTAATTTTCAATAAAAAAACATTTTCAGTAAAATTAATACAAATAATTTAATATAACTATAGTTTTATTTTCACTATTAATATAATATAGTATATTTTAATTTAAAAATTTCGGTAATTCGGTATACAGAATTTACCGAAATTCAAGATCTATATCGAACTGAATTACCGAATTTATTTTGTAGAACCGAATACCAAACCGAAATATTTTGGTTTGATTCGGTTTAGACTCAATTTTCGGTAATTCGGTAAATTCGGCCGGTACACCGAATTCTGCACACCCCTAATTGTGAATTTTTGTTACTGAGCATAACATCGGTCCACTTAAGTGGAGAGTTGGACCCACATAAGTTGATGAGTTTCATCATTAAACCAAATGGGATAGGTGATGTAGCCCATCAACTTATAAACTAGTCAATCTCTTCTCAATTATCGGACATGGGAGTTGGGACACATACTTATTAGGGTTATCTAATTTTATCATGTATACCTTGCGAAACTTGTTGTGAACTTTCTTCTCGGAAGCCAAGAGCTCGGCCCGTTTCTTCCTGCGCCTCATGATAGCGTTATACTGCTTGGCGTTCACATAAATCGGCACACATTCGCTGGTCGTGTACAATGGCAATAAGATACGGCCCTAAGAAGATAAAATAAAATATCAAATATGTAATGTATGATCGTAAAAATCAAAATTATAAAGGCTGCGAGAAATGAAACCTCTGTTCGATTATTTCCATAGGCTCGGTAATAAGAAGACGCCTCGGCGGCATAACGATAGTTAGAACAAAAACCCCGACGATCATATTTCTCGTATTGGGGCGCAGTTTCTCGGCCACCACAAAGGCCATAATCTGTTAGAGTTAGTTTACATATTGAGAGATATGAATATCATAGCATACCAAGTTTTATGTACTGATATATTCATTCTTCCCTTGATCATGAAAGGGATAATCAAGATGAATTTTCAGATTAATAATAAGAAAAATGTTTGTTTTAAGGAATTATTAATACTGCGAGAAAAGAGGATTGGTTATGCATATGCCATTCACTTGAAGAAGTTTTATCTTACTAACTATAGAGAATATTATTTATTACCAGCAGAAAGGAGAGTTTGCTTAGCAGTAGCAGCATCAAAAGCAGCGTTGTTGTTCCCATGATTGTTGACTGAAAGCTCAAGAAGAGATGTAATAATAAGCTTCGGCTTGAGTAAGTTGTCATCAAAGGCCACGTCATCATCGTCAACATCATAACTAATAGCCATGGATGACTGCATCGTCGTAGTACGAGGTTGTCCTAGCAGCCAAGGCCAACGAGCATTCGCTTGAACTGAGCCTTGATTCGCCTTTAAGAACACACTTTGCATTGTCATGTTTTTTTAAGTATTCTAGACAGGTGTTGTGTTCAGGGAATCCCTGCAATGAGATAATGCGTGTGCTTAGCTTTATTTAAGCTTAGGGAAATTCTAGATAACCCTTATAGGATTAATTATTCTGCTCTGGAAATGAAAGAATAATTTCTTCGGACGATATTTCGTATTATATGCATTAAAGGCGAGCATATAATTGGCGGGCTCATAACCGAACGACGAAGATTCACATAAAGTATGGATAGACATAAATCAAGAAAGTATATGGAACGCCTATCTAATGGAATATATAAAGTTTGGGTAATATTTTAAGGACATAGTACAATAAGTGCGTCCATATATTAATTGGAAGAACAAATCAAGCCAGCACACAGAACTTAATCCACAACAACTGCAAATTATTCAGGACAAAAGGTTTCCATGTGGTCATAGATAGGTATAATAGAGAACAACTATGATGTCTTCTGTTCATGAACTTGAACTAGTTTTATTCGTAAGTTGCTGATCTCTCTCTCTCTCTCTCTCTCTCTCTCTCTCTCTCACAGTCGACATACACCAGTGATATCTTGTTATTATGGCGAAGCAAGTCATAGTTAATGAAGAATGAAGGAATATAGTTGTTACTTAAACATACCTGTAAATTAGCGACCTTTTCTTCTCACAAACTACCAAAACCGTTGGTACAATATGGTTGAGCAGAGAGAGAGAGAGAGGGGAGAGGGAGGGAGGGAGAGAGACCAATAAGGGTATTTATGTAAGTTGAAAAAAAATGAGATGATATCATTGGATTCATGTCTGCAAATTACATAGTTAATCTAATCATATTTTAGTACGCTTTGCTGGTTTCTCTACTCATTCCCAACTATTAAAGGGAGGAAAGGCAAAGTGGAATTCGAAATTACAGTTTTATAAGGAAAACGAACAAGAACAAAGGGAAAAAGGCCGTCGCGTCGACTCTTACTAACTAATTAGTAGATTATAAATTATTAACTAGCTACCCACTTTGCTTCTTTATTTGATTTTTTTTATGTTTTGGCTTACAACTTTCCGCATTAACAAGAAAATTAAATTTATGCCGTTCTGTCGTTTGTAGTTAGCTTAAGACTCTTAGCTAAGCAAGCTATATGGTAACATTATTGTAATGTAGTAGTATTTTGATCAGATAATATTGTTACTGTCAAGTGTCAACTGCTTTTTACGAAACCAAAGTGAAATAGATTATCTATTAACAATCTTAATTGACAAAGCAGGATCACAATTGTCAGATAAATTTGTTATTAATTCCAAAGTGCTTGGTGTAAAACAAATACATCACCACTCACCAGCATTCTACTTTATTATTCTGGTAAATAAAAAACAACAATATTACACACACATCTTTTTCCAAAGTGGCTTCCTTTAACTAAAGCCCGAATAATTTGCAATATATTGTAATTAGAAATGTATCGAGGGACGGCAAATCCTAGTGGTCCAACTCTAACCTCAACTTCGAAATTCTATTACTAATATTTACTGTTTTCACTGTTTTTTCATTTTTTATTCAAAATATTTAATGATGTGATTAATTGCTACATTAAAAGAGCACAAGGGAAACATAAAGAAATCCAAGAAACAAAGAAATAAGCCAATATCAGTTGCTGATAAGATAGGTAATAATACATCAACCATTTTTCGTCGACACTTGCCAAGCGGCTAAATTCATCAGTCCCACACATCGGTCTCATCCCGTCACACTTTTACAATTTACATAAAACAATTATTCTTATGATCATAAAAGAAAAATATAATGTATAGATATCAATTTGGTCATTACATGTATTTATTTGCTTTTATCATATAAACCACGTTAAATATGTACGGATTTACGATTTGGTGAAATAATAATAAGAATTTAAAAATAAAGAAGAAAATTTCTGAAACACATTATTTAGAATCCAACGGTCCTGATAGTTTGACACATAGAGGGAACATAAAATAATGAGACAAATGATTTCAGTGTCGGTGAACTTTCACATGCATGCCATGCGTCGCTCTTTGGTTTATTTAATAAAATTAAATAACAAATTTTAAAACAATTCTAAAAACTAAATAAAAAAACTACAAACTTAAGAAAATCACAATATTTTCGATTACATCACTACTTCAGTTGATCTTCTTCTTTATTTGCCACGTATGAGCCTCCTTAATCTATGCGTTACAGATGGGCCACGATCGTCCGACCCACCACCGACCTTTGGATCCGAAACAATAACATCCTCGGGTCGGATAAACCGCGTTTGTTCGGCGAGCTTAACTTGGATCGCCGACGCCGGTTCCGGTGTCTGGTTCCGGCGATAGGTCGGCGACGAGACGGCGGCGGGCTGTGTAGCAGTAGTAATCTTGGAGGTTTCAGAGGACACAAACTGAAGAAATTCAAGAATTTTATTCGAGCCCAACTCCGTGCAATTATTCCAGTAATAAATCGCAAAGTTGGAAGCTTTGTCTCTGAATAACTCCAAGCTCGTATCGATATCAGTTCCATTCTTGTATATGTAAGGCCTTAATAATCTTTCGTACACATACCCAGTTCCCTGAAATAAAAATGTAATAACTATTTTTTGATAATTTATTATTTTCTTCCTATATGTACGATATATATATATATATATATATATATATCTACCTGTGTTTTGGGATACCATAAGAAAATGAAGAGGGCCAGCTTCATCTCACCATACATCGGCAGCCTGCAATTGATGAGGAATCTTTCTTTTATTCGAATTATAATTAATGTATTGCACGACGAGTATCGAATAAAATAGGAAAATAACTTGTTGTATTTGGCTTTATGTACGCATACATACCATGAAATGAATACATCGCCGATTCTTTCAACGATTGTTATCACAGCTACTATTATCCTTGACGAGGACGAAGACATATATTACATGATTAAAAATCAAATCGATCTCTTGATGATAATATATTGAAAACGCATCATTAGAAATCATACAGAGAAGAAAAGAGGAAGGCAAAAAAGAAAAGCATGGCAAGGAAAAAGAAAAGAAAGTAAAATCATTGCATCAAGTGAGGTGTACATGGATAGTTTGTTTGAAGCGGTGGAGCTTTACCAAAGACTTACGAATATAAGGGGTATAAGGGTCATTCAAATGAATAGTTGTTGAATAAGTGACAAATTGTAATAAATATTCTTAATTGGTTCGAAAGATGAGCTGAGGAATCTTGCTGGTTTTTAACGTTAGGCCAATAATTGTGTACACATGACAAATTCTCAAAACTCGTAATCAATTAATGTATGTAAAAATAAAGACTTGGAAATCAAGTTTTTACCAGTATTGGCACCAGAATTTGAGTTCATGATTATCAACTCTGTTTTTCTCGACAGCCTTGAAGCACTGTAATGCAGGATATGCATATCCAAGAACCAATCTGATCAACCCAGAAATAAATACATACGATCATTATAAAAAAAAAAGACGATTATATAAATATATAAAGGAAAAGCAGAGCATAAAACAGAGAGGGCTGGGAAAAACAGCAAAAGAGAGGGATAGATAAAGAAGTGTCTTTCTTACATTAAAGTGCCGGTCACAAGTTCTTCGATCATCTTTCACGAGTATACCTCCTAAACCTGTAAGAAATCACAAAGAAAAATCCATATCAACGCAGTCGAAGAAGCATCGATATTATAAAATTGATAACATAAAATATACTATTACGAGTAGAATTCAACTACCTTTTCCTTAAAGCAAAGACCTTGAATTCAGGGCCAATTTCAATAAATGAAGCAAGAGTTAGTTATGTGTGTGGTTTATGATTACGGATCATGCGTGAAAACTTTGTGGATTGAAGTCTTGATGAAACGTGAGTTTGAATGCATGTATCTTTAAAAGTGTCTAAACTGTGATGATTGAAACTTGTGTGTGTGTGTGTGGGAGAGAGAAGGAGAGAGAGAAAGAGCAAAAAAAAAACATGAAGCGGTATTGTTTTCTTGACATGGACGCCTCCTCGAATCTCATTATATTGTATTTATACATATACATATATATTTTGAATTCATTTAATATCTTTTCAAATCATTCTTTAATATGGTAAGTTCTTTGCGTGCGATGTATCGTAGGGCAGTTATTCCCTCCTCTTGCAAGGTTCCCACGTCTTTTAAAGGGTGCATAGGGATGCAGATATATTAATGGATATCACCATGAGAGTGAAAGATATGCAACGCAAATCTTCTTATATTACACATATGGCTTCATCATCTTTAACAGTTTCTAAAAGTTCTTGCATCCGAATATGAATCCCATCCCATCAAACGTACAAACATATCCTTGACAACAACACATTCACAAAAGATAGTACAGTTGAGAGAGATGTGTCTTGACAGGCATATCCCCCCTTTACAACATCATATATATAAACCAAAGCACAAACAGATAAACAGAGTCTCATGGTAGCATCAAAACACATGTACTTTGAACTAAAAATAGGTTCCTTCAGGAGGCTGAACGAGCTTACGGTTGTGTGGAGCTGCCATTTCTTTCTTAAGCTGTGTCAGTATATCCTCCATTGTGTACTCGCGTTGCCAGTTCGCCAAAAGACCGAACTTTTTCGGTTCCACCTAAGATAATAAACAATCGGTATCGTAAGCTACTGTGAGTATATACTGCGATCTCAAACGTTTTAAGAAGGTTTATGTAAATATAATGCGATCTTGTTTCAAGACTGTACTTCATGAATTATAAAGTAACATCAGTAATTTAAGTTGCCATAGTATTGCCAAGGTGAAAATCCCCCAAAAAAAAACAGAGATGAATGGTATATTTGCTGCAATGTAAGGAAAAAGAGGCGATAAATATTGCGATCTTACCACTCCACTTTCGTGGTTCACGCAAGTCATGTTGATCCGAGAGTGGAAACGGACGCCAGGTGGCTTCTCTGGATAATCTTTGTCGCAGAATAGCTTTAACTGATAAATGCGTCCTTCATGCACACTCTGAAATAGAAATGAATGTAAGATGTAGTCGTAGCATGCAAAAAATAGATGGAAGAACATAAATGTTTATATCTATTAGAATATGTCTACAGTGGGATAACGTAATAAGCACACGAAAGATATAACGTGAAAGCACACGCTCAATGCTCACATTATGAGGACCAATAATGGTGCCAGTCCATGATCGCATGTATATGTCATCTCCATCATCCATTCCATAGCTCACAGTACCATCGCCTATTCCCTTTTCACCGCGCTCAAGTTCCTCCAACAATCTGAAATTTCGGGGAACTGCGAGAAACCACTACCGACTACACATGAGATGATGAAATTTATTTTCTTTCTTTCTTTTTTTCTTCTTTTCTTTGAAAATAAACACATCTCCAGCAGCAGGCAAAACATAGAAGGATCATATCCTCAGTCAATTTCATCACTCGGACATTCACTAAAACCAAGGTTCAGTTTAGCAAAACCGAAAGAAAACTTGATTGCAGCGAGACAAAAATAAATGTACATGATGCATCTTTAGCCCAAGCCTAAATTCCTTGCCAGAGAAATTGAAAGAAAATAGCTCAAGGAATAAATAAGATTTTTCGGCTTTCGCAAGTCATTTTACAGCACCCACAACAAATCGAAATGCCTCACAATCTGAAGTTACACAGGAAAAAAACAGGAACGGTATTTTTCAAGAACCCCATTCAAGTCCAGAAGTTGAGATTTGTGAACAATTGAGTCAATAAAAAAAATCAGCACAAATATTCCATCATCAAAATCTTAACGAAGAATCAAAATTCGAACAAGCTCTCTGAATCCAGCAAACCAGCTAGCTGACTGATCGTGAAACTACCAAAAAAAAAAAACCAAGCTGAAAAACAAAAAGTTACCGACGACGCTCGATCCTCCGCCAAGAGCCATCGCGTGAGTTGTTGACTCAAACAGATATCAATTAGATCAAAATCGGGATATTATGGTGAAGAAGAACAGAAACAGTGGAGAATCTGCGGTAGAAGAACGCTAAGGTTGAGGAAAAATAAAGAATCGATATATCTATTAAAAAGTTAATGAAATAACATTTGCAGCACTAAAATTTACTGATTGCAAGTTAGTTCCACAATTTTTTTTGAAAAAAAAATCTACCTCACAGTGAAATACATTTCGAGAACATCACAATTTCAACTTATATTACCTAGATTCAAATTATACTTGTATCAATTTCTGCAGAATAAATAAAAACTGGGACTCGATTTACCAAAGTCAAGTTAATGAGGGCTTTTAAAAAGCTTTCAAATAAATGAAGGATGTTTCAATAATATATTATTAAATACATGGTGGGAATTAGTAATTTTATCCTACAATAATTCGGAAAAATTCGATGAATAACCAATCATTGCCGTTTCAGTTTCGGTGAGTAGCAAAACACAAGAGCTCCTCACTTTCTGAGCTAACATTTTTCTCTTGCTGGGGCCTCGGAATCCTCGAAAGTTTTACGTAGATGTGAAATCTGTTTGATTATCCTAGTTATACGTAGATGCGAATTTTATTGGTTTAAATTAAATAGCTAATATTATGTCACATGTAAGTCGCTCGTATGCGCGCGCATGGGCTGCAAATCAGGCCGACTTGTGTGCGAGCGCGCGACCCGCGCACATGAATGCCGGGCCGAAAACAGTGGGCCTGACCACTCCCGTTTTGCTCCGGTATTAACTTTTATTCCTCCCGGTATTTAAATTCCTTAGGAAAAAACATTAAAATACGGCCAACGAAATTTTCGGCGGGCTGCGTGCGGGCCGAACAAATTTTTGGCCAGGCAGTGTCCGGGCCGAAATATCGATCGGCCCGCACGCAGCTCGGCCGAAAATTTCGTTCGGCCCGTGCACTGCAGGGCCGAAAATATCGATCGATCGGTCCTAAAATGTTAAATCGATTTTTTTTTTCCGCAGCGATCGATCGTTCGAATTTATTTGTGTATGTAGTTTTCAGTATTTCGTACCGGAATTATATATTTAGTTTGTTTTTTCTTTTAAATTAATTTAAATATCATAAGGGCAAAAATGTCTTTTCCCAGCCCTTTAGGGGCAGTGACAAGTAAAAAGTTGGCGGTGAATAGCAACTCCCTAATTTAATTGATGCTGATATGATCATTCGGAAAATGGTGAATTAAATCTCCTCTGCGTCATATGTTCTTTTTCAACGGTGATGATATCGGATTTTGGCTACCATTTGTTTTGTGTTAATTTAAAGAGAAGTGGTTAAGAAGAGGGCTGTTTGGTTTTGGGTTTTGACGATCTTTGCAAGGAAACATTAATAATGCCTCATGTCATCATTTTGAAAATTTGTCTTCAAGTATTTTATTGGTGAACAATAATAGCTATATTTTTTATTAGATTCATTTAATTTAGTGACAGGGCTAGTAATTGATCCTGTGTCGATTTTATTGGGTTTGTCTATTCGAGTAGATGTTTAATAGAGAGTTAATGCAATTTGCTTTCACCAGCTCATCATCCCCAAAATATATATACATTAGGAAAAAAACATTTCGTGGACATGAGAAATAATGGTGTTGATCTTTGAAATATCGTAGTTATTGTGCATGAGATCTTCCTTTAATTGAGCGCTGCAATGCTATAATTATTACACTATGCCCAAAAGTCAAGTACAGAAGCCCTTCAATTATGTCATTGATTGATTATCTATATCAAAGATTAAAGCAAGAGATAAAAATAGGTTGGCTCGTCTTGTTCACGGAAAAAGGGGGAGGGGAGGGGATATGTATGGATGTTGAACTAAAGAGGAGAGTATTGAAGAGGGCATTTAATTAGATTACGTATTACTAGCAAGAAAAAATAAATAAAAAAATAATAATTTGTATTTAATTTGTATTTATCACATGACGTAATACCCTCATTATTCTCAACCATCTCAATTACTCGTGCATTTATTTGGTTATAATGGCTTCTCAAATCTCATATAGTTAGTTCCCTATTATCTTCTTCATTTCTTATTGTTATCTTCTCTTCAATGCTTTTGAACTACCCCATCTTCGTGCTTTTACATGCTTACCCTCATCTCCCTTTGTAGCCTTGTACATAACTAACATCTCTCAAGTTGACCTCACAATAAACTATTATTAACAATAATAACTTCACATGCATAGTAGTACGTAGTGTTGGCATCGTTTCATTGAATTCTGTTTATTAAATTGTAATGCCGACGTTGAACTAACTGGATAGGCATTTATTTCTTAATGTTGCCCTTAAATTAGCTGAATTCTTGTTATTTCACGTGTTAACATCAATGGTACTGTAAATGACATACATATCAAGAAAGTATCGCTAGCCTTGTGCAACCTACGATCATTATAGGGATTGATCTATTTTCCAGTAGAAAAACTGCTGTTTAGAGGCAGTTTGCTCGAATTTTTGGAACATAGGCTGAGTTCTATGATTTTTGGGCACAAAGTAAAAGTTAGCCGTTAAATATCTTCAGATAGGCTCCAATTTACACTTAGTGGGTCCTGAGACATAACCCATGCACGGAAGTACAAAATATTACCTCTCTGTACATAGAGTTTACCATGGGTATTTTAATTCATTAGTAATCTGTGTAATAGGAACTTCATTTATGTTGACTGGTCTAGCTCTTGTCGTGGCATTGTATGGTTGGACTTTAGAATGGCAAAAACTTCAGTGGTCTGACTTTCTATCAACAACTAAGATTCTGATTAGAACTTGAAAGCTTTAGTGTCAGATCAGAAGATAACTCAGTTTTTTCACTACAACATGGTACAAAATCTGCAACCCATCAAAGATCATACATGCCATGCCCATTAATTTTGGAACAAAAAAAGCTGAAGAGAGGGAGGAAATGAAATAATAAGGTAGCACTATTAAGGCTCCACTCTTTCTTTTTCTTGTTCTCTTCACCTACATGGAAACACTAGAAATGGAGCACCAATAGCGCTAGTTGCTGACAATTAACCAAATCCAAACATACATATTTTTTCTTTCAAAGGTAAAGCTCTAAGACCTCTTTGGCTGCTTCCTTCTGCTACCATTATTATTGTTGTTGTTGATGTTTTCTTGGACAAAATCAAGCAAGACAGTGCTCTTACACTTTGGGCACCTTGATCTTCCTCGGACAGCATCACATACATAAGGCATCTTGGGCAACCAGCGAGCATCATGGAGGTTGTTGCCTCTGGGCTCGAAGAGTAGCTGAGCGCCGCCGTCTCGTCTTGGAGGTTCATCTCCGACGAGACGCACGAGCTAGGCGGCGAGGTGGTCGACGACGATCGGCTCGGCGGAGAGTCGTGGTCGACTATGGGGAGATTGCTCGTGTTCGTTGGGACCCTTCTTGGTGGTGATAGGTTCAGCTTTAGGTCGAGCCTCGGTCCGTTCCTTCTGCTCATGGGTGCTGACGTGGCTGGCTATCTTTATGCTTCAAAAAAGAAAAGAAAGACTACGATTATGTGTGACCATGCATGCGTGACGAAGCAAAAGGAAACCATTATATATAAGTACATAAATATACCTGTGAATTGGGAGGCTGAGAAGGGTGTTTTTCGTAGAGGTGAAAACACTACTTTTTACTTGTGAGATGGAAGTATTTGAAGAGATTATTCATAGATAGAAGATGGCTTTGAAGGTCTAGGGCGGCCATTATATATACAAGGAGGAGGGAGAGATGATATGTATGAGATTGGCTTTAAAAGCTTAATTAATAAATTAATGTTGAGAGGTGGATGGTGTAGTGGAGAGAGCGAGAGAGAACAGTTGTATTGTATAGCGAATTTAATTGAATTGAGTTCAAGGTAGAAGACGATAGAGGTGTAAATTGAGTGGCAGAAAATGGAGTTTTTTTGTTTATTGGTGGTGAATATGTGAAATTGTACTTGTAAGAAGAAGAAGATGATGTGTTGGCTGTCGTCATTCAATTCAATTGCGTATGTACACGATAAGAGTCGTCGTATTTGCGGTGTATTTGCTGCGTATAACGTATTAATACGTATACGTATTTTTAGATATGGAGCTATTAAGCAATGAACCAAAATTTCTAACAAATCCAACTACATCGTTATTAATTTTTGATGAGGAAGGTTGTTCGGAAAAACATTTAAATATCTGGCGATTGCGTAATATTGTTGTTCACCTTCTTTCTTCATCGGTTGATTTATTTGATTTGTTTATCTATTGCGGAAGTTTTATCTTAAATCGATTGTCTCGGTGCAATTTAATATGTATTTATGGTGATTATTGCGAGGGTTGAGATTTGAGATCTTGAGATGTTTAGTTTTTAAGTCACTTGCTCATACGGTTGTAACAATTCAAAAGGGTTGGTTAATAGTTAATACTTGGTTTTCATTTATTAATATTACTTATTATTGTTTGGCAAATTGAAGTTATATTCAACATGAAGCATTATGATTTAGTTGTGCTCAACACGTCTCTGATCGTCATGATTTAAATGTCTCTTAATTAATACAAAATTTATGTGGCTTGTCAACTTTGGGTGCCAAGAAATTAATGTGTTGTTATCGCTTGAAAGAATAAGTTTTTTTCTTTATTTTCCCTGCGTACCAATTCTATCAAAAAAAAAAAGAATCATGACCGTTGAAAATGAACGGATTTGAAATAATTTGGTTGACTTTTAGCGGTTATGATTGTAATTTATAAGCTACGTTCAACGTGTGCAGAGGAATCGTAACCCTAGTCAAACCATTCCATTACATTAATGGAAGAACTATAATAAGTAGTTACTACGCATGCAATAGAAGAGTTACTATACAACCATTTATATTGTATAGATTATCATTACACAATATATGTATATGCATTATTATTGGCTTTTTAATTAAAATAGGGGAATTTGAACCAAATTAGCTAAAATAGGGTTAATTGGTGGAAATTAATAAAATCGAGCGAAACCGTCTATTAACAGCGAAACGCGGGCAATGGCCGCGACGTCGCACCCATTAAACGCGACGAGGGCTAACGCGGGCTCAATCGGGCTTAACGCGGGCTCAATCGGGCTTTTGGAGGGCCGTTTTCGTAAAGATCATTGGGCCGACTTACGGCCCAATTAACTGGGCGTCGCGGCTAATGGACGCGTCGTCGCGCTTAATGCCCGCGACGACGCGATGAATAAAGCCGCGACGCCTCTTTTCTTCTTCATTTCTTCTCCTCTCCTCCCTTCGATTCCTCCGGCGAAATTTCGGGCGATTGTTGCGCGATTTGAAAGAGTGATAGATCCGTTATTCTCGTCGTCGTCAATTTAAGCTTCGTTTGGTATGAAATTCCAATTTTGTTTAAATCTTGTTTTGATGTTTCGTTAGATTTCGTCGAATTCTTGCGTTTATGTTTGTGTTTTGGTATAATTTATGCTCTAGATATTATGGGTTGCTTAGTATGTTGATTTAACACGTTAATTTTAGATAATTTGGTTCGATTTAGAAATTTTCCCTAATTTAGAAACCTAATTTTGAAATTAGGGTTTTTAGGTTATTTGATTCGATTGTTAGTACATAAGTCAATTTATGTGTTTGTTTATTGTTATTTGTTGCGATATTGACTTTGAAATGCTAATTTAGGATGGATACGTACGAATATTACGGTCCGATCGACAGATCACTTCTGATATTCCAGGATAGTCATCGTTGTAACGATGTACTATCCAACGCCGATGGTGCCCTCGACACGCCTTTGACTGTTAGGGTTTGGAGAGTGTCGTATGGGGTAAGCTTTCACGACCGGTGCGGTTGCATGGTCGTATTCTGGAGAGGTTGGATACTATGTCCTTCTACGGCGTGTATAGTGTGGATCTCAGAAGTTAGATCCACACTTGATCACGGCCCTCGTAGAGAGGTGGAGGGAAGGAGACGCATACGTTCCACTTGCCTGTGGGTGAGGCCACCGTCACTCTTGAGGACGTCGATGTGCTGTGGGGACTCCCCGTGGATGGTCACTCGGTCAGTGGTGTTATCCAGCACAGGACGCAGGATCAGTGGCTCGAGTACTTGGAGGAGCTGACTGGTTACAGACCTGCTGGTGGGGCGTACACCGGGACGAAGGTGTCGCTGAGGAAATTTGCAGACTTGCTAGAAGCCAACGAGATCGATGATCACAGCTCAGATTATGAGGTCGATCAGCGGGCACGTGCATATGCGCTATTACTCATGGGATCAGTTTTGTTCCCCGACTCCAGCGGCAGCTCGACGTCCATGACCTTACTCCCGTTGCTCGAAGACGTAGACGCTGTGCACACGTACAGTTGGGGCAGTGCCGTGCTGGCTTTCTTGTACAAGAGCTATGTACTTCGTGTCAGCGTCAGAAGATGAACATTGGTGGTGCTCTACGGTTGCTTCAGGTGCGTTAGTTTGTGTAATTGAATTATCTTGATGTGTATACATACTAATTTAAATTTTGTGTAGGTATGGGCATGATTCGTATATTACCTGTGCAGCCCGTTATTCTCCGTCCGCGAGTGCGGATGCCCACCGAAGAAGATGGAATTCAGTTGCCCATGCCGGCACATGCTGCGAGGTAGGGTATTTTTTATTAAAATATTTAATATAGTAATACATATTCTGTTTTTTATTTAATATATTTTACGTAGTTTTTACTAAAATATTTAATATTTTGTTCCTAAATTATTTTTTTTTTAATATATTTTATATTTAAATTTTATATTTTTTTTGATTTCAGGTGGAATGCGCTTTTCGATCATACGACATCGACGCACTCGAATTTGCGTGCGATTCGTGAGTCGATCGATAGCATGTCTTGGGAGCAGTTCGTCTGGGCACCCTACGACGTCAGGCACCAGAGATTAGGGCGTTGAGAGCCGACTCTCGACCAGCATGCGTTTCGATCGTCGTGTCCACTCATCTTCTTAACATAGTTGAGTGGCACTATCCCGATCGCGTGCTACGACAGTTCGGGATGGTTTCAGTCCGTCCCGCAACATCCGAGACAGCTCGACGTTGATCTTCATCGACACAGTACACGTAACGTCGCGGGAAGGGATTGGCGGCCTTCCACGAGCAGTACGAAGCCTTGTGGGTGTCTCGCTACGAGAGGATAGTCGGTGCGATGGAGAACATGGAATGAAATGTTGGTCCCATTTTCCACAAGTGCCCCACCCTCGTCATCGGCTTCAGAGTCACTGACGTCATCTTGGACGGCGTCGTGATCGATCTCAGGCTGCGCCACCGTCGAAACTAATAGGAACGCAACGGCTGCTCGAAGGTATATCTTCGTCAGGGGCAAACGAAATATTCGTCAATCCTTCAGTAACTGAAGCAATGTCAGGAACGAAAAGCTCGGCGCGGGATGCGTGTACTCGTCGGGAGGATATACGTTGCGCTCGGACTGAACGATCTCGGCTTGCCTCGACAAAGACCTCGATGTAATCGAGCTCGTTGTCGGGATCCAAGAAGTATGCCAGGTCGGCATCACTAGACAATAGCAGGAGATTATGATACAGTTGTGAGTGTTGATAGTACTCGTTCTTCGCCACGAACGATTAAAAAGAAAGCATTGATGTCGACAGAAGTCATGTCGTACAGCATACTAAGAAATTGCTCGAAATTGGTATCGCGACGAATTCGTCGATAACCGATGGGGTTGAAGACTATACTGTATGGTGTTTTGACCGTGTATGATTTCACCGCCATAATAAACAACTACTTGAATTTTTCTAGACACCATATTGGATATGTATGAAATTGTATGAATTGAATTTCGAAAATTGAGCGGCTTTAAATAGGGGAAAAAGCCGCGTTTATTAAACGCGACGTCGCGGGCAATAGCCGCGACGACGCGTCCATTAAACGCGTCGGTGACCCATTACCGTATGGGCCGTCGTTAGTGGGTCGTTAGTGGTCGTAGTGGGTCGTAGTGGGTTTAGTGGTGGGTGTTACTGTGTCTGGGTCAAACGTCGCACCTATTAACCGCGACGACGCGTCCAATAAGTGCGACGCGGGCCACATGCGGGCCCAGCCGGGCCCACCTGTATTTTTCGCGATGGTTATTAATTTCCACGTCAGCGTCGCGGGCAATGGTTGCGTCGTCGCAGTTAGTAGCCTCGTTTCACTCGATTTTATTAATTTCCACCAAATTAACCTATTTTAGCTAATTTGGGTTCAAATTCCCCTATTTTAATTAAAAGCCTTATTATTTCTCATGACACATAACTTTCACTACTCGGCTTGCAAATTCATGATGACCTGACACTTTGAAAGGATGACATTAAATTTTCCGAAAAATAAACACGAACTCAGAAACTGAATGAAAATTAATTAACATCACTGTAGATCTCATTTCTTTTATCAGTAAATAAATCATAAATACGATATTTATTCATCTCTCCTATGGGACAGTCCTTTTCCTTTTCAGATTTTTGGTATGGTTGGCTTCTGTCTGTCCATTGCATCGGGTAAAAAATATTTATTTTGTGTGTATATTAAATACGTAATGTCATTAGAAAGATT
Organism: Craterostigma plantagineum; assembly: GCA_027422505.1. Classification (NCBI taxonomy): domain Eukaryota; kingdom Viridiplantae; phylum Streptophyta; class Magnoliopsida; order Lamiales; family Linderniaceae; genus Craterostigma; species Craterostigma plantagineum. The sequence goes on along the minus strand of JAPQWV010002317.1, from coordinate 10,898 downwards.
CAGACCACATTATCCCAAAGGTTTATGACCAATAAATTGCTTGTCTGATCATCCTATTATTATATCCCATCACTTTTGTACTATATCATATTTTGACGATGAAGCTCGAATTCAACATGACTCTTCTTGCAAAAATAAATAAATGAAAATATGAGAAACTGAGATTTGAGAATAAATAATGAGCCTTCGTGGATATATCGCATTCAGCTCAGCATTATAAATCCATAATCAACCGTGATTATTGTCTTGGCAGAACGAAGCCCTTTTATGATACTAGGCCCATCATAAATGGGTTGGGACCATCTATGGGTGGGCCTACAAGACCAACGAAGTTGTACAAACCAAACACGTGAAGTGATGTAAGAAACGTTTTTTTTCCAAGGATAATAGCTGGAATTACTGCAAAATAGCAAGGGAAAAAAGACAAGAACAAAAAAATATATATCACACACTCTTGCTTGCGTCGTCTCTACTCAATATAACCCAACCCTTGATTTGAGATGTCTATCATCTTATCTTCCCATATGAAATATATCTCCCATATCGACGACATGTAAGGTTTATGCTGCTTATTACTATTGCAGACAATTACTTTAGAAATAATGGCAATAGCTTCATCGCTTGTAACGTCTTCATTACGCACAAAAAGGTGTACATACATTACATATTCTTGCCTAGTAAACGACTACACCCATCATTGATTAGTTAGTTAACCATGATTAATAATTTAATATAGGCTTGAAGGGAAAGTGGCTCTAATAACCGGCGGCGCCAACGGAATCGGAGCAAGCACGGCCAAAATCTTCGCCGAGAACGGAGCCAAAGTAGCAATCGTCGACATCCAAGACGATTTTAGGACAATCCCTCGCCGATTCTATCGACCCAGCGAAGAAAAACACGCCACCTACATACACTGCAACGTCACCGACGAAGAACAGGTAAGAAACGCAGTGGACGAAACCGTCTCGACCTTCGGCAAACTCGACATAATGTTCAACAACGCCGGCGTCATCGACGCCGAAACCCCCGTGTCTGGGAGGTCGAGAAATCGGCGTTCGAGCGCGTGCTGAGCACCAACGTCGTCGGAGTTTTCCTGGGCATGAAGCACGCCGCCCGCGTGATGGTCCCCCAGCGCGGCGGGCGCCATAATCTCGACGGCGAGTTCCGTGTCGGGAATAAGCGGCGTGTCCAGCCACGCTACGCTGTTCGAAGCACGCGGTGGTTGGGCTCACCAGAACATGGCGGTCGAGCTCGGACAACATGGGATTAGGGTCAACTGTGTGTCGCCCGGCGGCATTCCGACGCCTCTGGCGACCCAATTTCTCGGCCTGGACGCCGAGGAATTAGCCGCTTGGAACTCGGCGCAGTCGAGCTTGAAGGGGGCGACGCTCACCGTTGAAGACGTTGCAAACGCTGCGCTGTACTTGGCCAGCGACGAGGCTAAGTTCGTCAGTGGGGTGAATCTTTTCGTCGATGGAGGGTTCGCAATAATGAAATCCTCAGCCAATGTGTTCACTTAGACGACGAACTGATAATGTCTAAACGCCTTATGTTTCTTGATTTTCGTGATATCAGTGAGGAATTTGAAAAGAGTATGTTATTAAGTATATGTAGCTTGGGATGTTTCACATGTAAAAACATTGCGAAGTACAAATGAAAGTCGATCAAATGACGACCAAATCAAGGAACCACACACATAAATGCGTTGGAAAGTGAAGCAACAAATCAAATCTCAGATTGCTCATGATCATCAGGATAATTAAAGAGCTGAATTGCAGAATTATGGATGCCAAAGCCGCCGTCTATGAAGAGATTCTGACCACTGAGTAATTAGCGTCGTCGCTCGCCAGAAAGAGGACGGCGTTTGCCACGTCATCGACGACGAACCTCCTACCCTTGAGATTCGCCTTAGCCTCCAACATGCTCTCGAGCTCCTCCCCATCGATCCCCATGTACTTTGTCGAGAAGGGAGTGTTCAAACCGTAGGGTGAAACGCAGTTAACCCTAATCCCAAACCGACCCAACTCAACCGCAAGATTCTTGGTCAGGCCCGCCACGGCGTGCTTCGAACAAGTGTAGGCGTGCGACGAAACTCCCGCCACACCTGTCAAAATGAGATAAAAAAGAAGAACAATATTTACACAAATGCAAATTGTCCCACCTGGAAAACTAAGAAATCGAACATGTACCACTGTTATATAAAATTAGAAATCATACGCTCTCTATTAGCTAAAACTTTAGGTGAACTAGTCATTGACATGATATCATAGCTAATGGACCAAACATGTCTTGAATACGAATCCTCACGACCGCCGCCCCATTTAGAAAATTAGTCATTTAAGACTAGAAATAATAAAAAAATCAGTCTAGACGCGAGATGACATGTTGAAAATATTCATCAATTAAGAAATGATACACCCCCCTACAAGCTTAGGCGTTTAGTGAATTGATAATTCAGCATTATGGACTTGTATTTAGGTAAGCTTAGGCGTTTAGGTGAATTGATAATTCAGCATTATGGACTTGTATTTAGGTGAATATATTACCTGAAGCGAGGCTCGAGGTTGAGATTATGGTTCCCTGGCGTCGGGGGACCATGACTCGGGCCGCATGCTTCATGCCCAAGAAAACGCCCGTGACGTTGGTCCTCAGAACGCGCTCAAAGTCCGATTTTCGTTGTCCACGTTCGGGGTTTGGGGCGGTCGCTGATTCCTGCGTTGTTGAACATTATGTCAAGCTGTCCGTAGGCTGAGACGGTTTTCGTCCACCGCGTTTTTCACTTGGTCTTCGTCTGTGACGTCGCATTTTATGTACTTGATGAGATGTTTTGTGGAGGACGAGTCGTCGGGCTTGTTTCGCTGGACGTCGGCTACGGCCACTTTGCGCCGTGTTTGGCAAGAGTTTTGCCGTGGCTTCTCCTATACCGCTTGCTCCCCAGTTATTAAGGCTACTTTGCCTTCGAGCCTAATGTTTTCAAATGATTCAACTTATTACGAATGTTGATAGAACCTTCAAGATAGCACTGGAACGAGATGATTTTATTCTTTTTTAGAATATAGAATACTTTTGAAGTACCTTTTGATGAGATTCGCCATGACGATGATACTTGATGGATATAAATTCCGTTTCCTGTAGATAGTTTGAGCAAACCAAAAGTAGAGAGGGTTGGTTATAAATAGAATACATTTGAAGTACCATTGCCAGGAGATATAAAAGTAGTATATTATAGAATATAATCGTTGCCGTATGGCGAAACTATCGCAAATCAAAGCACCCAATATTGACCACGCGTAGCAATGATTCATGATTCAATTTAATTAAAATGGCAACTAGGCCTTATCATCATCGAAGAGCCCAAACGCATGACGAACAATACTCATCCCACCATCACGAAGAGATTGACCCCACTCACATACTTTGACTCGTCGCTAGCCAAATACAGAGCAGCCATCCCAACGTCTTCAACCTTGAGAGTCGTGCCCTTGAGATTAGCGAGAGAATTCGTCATTTTCTCGAGCTCCTCGCCGCCGACTTCCACGTACTTGGTGGCCAAGGGCGTCGCCACCGTGTAAGGAGACAAGCAATTAACCCTAATCCCAAACCGTCCGAGCTCAGCCGCCACGTCTTGGTCAGACCCACGACGGCGTGCTTCGAGCTCGTGTATCCGTGCGGCGCGGATCCTCCTAGGGACGAAGCTATGCTCGCGGCGGAGATGATCGACCCACTGCGCCTGGGAATCATTACTCGGGCGGCGTGCTTCATGCCCAGGAAAACGCCGGTGATGATATGTATGAGATTGGCTTTAAAAGCTTAATTAATAAATTAATGTTGAGAGGTGGATGGGTAGTGAGAGAGAGAGAGAGAACAGTTGTATTGTATAGCGAATTTAATTGAATTGAGTTCAAGGTAGAAGACGATAGAGGTGTAAATTGAGTGGCAGAAAATGGAGTTTTTTTTTTATTGGTGGTGAATATGTGAAATTGTATTTGTAAGAAGAAGAAGAAGATGATGTGTTGGCTGTCGTCATCCATTCAATTGCGTATGTACACGATAAGAGTCGTCGTATTTGCGGTGTATTTGTTGCGTATAACGTATTAATACGTATACGTATATTTAGATATGGAGCTATTAAAGCAATGAACCAAAATTTCTAACAAATCCAACTACATCGTTTATATTTTTGATGAGGAAGGTTGTTCGAAAAACATTTAAATATCTGGCGATTGCGTAATATTGTTGTTCACCTTCTTCTTCATCGGTTGATTTATTTGATTTGTTTATTTATTGCGGAAGTTTTATCTTAAATCGATTGTCTCGGTGCAATTTAATATGTATTTATGGTGATTTATTGCGAGGGTTGAGATTTGAGATCTTGAGATGTTTAGTTTTTAAGTCACTTGCTCATACGGTTGTAACAATTTAAAAGGGTTGGTTAATAGTTTATACTTGGTTTTCATTATTAATATTACTTATTATTGTTTGGCAAATTGAAGTTTATTCTCAACATGAAGCATTATGGTTTAGTTGTGCTCAACACGTCTCTGATAGTCATGATTTAAATGTCTCTAATTTAATACAAAATTTATGTGGCTTGTCAACTTTGGGTGCCAATAAATTAATGTGTTGTTATCGCTTGAAAGAAATAAGTTTTTTTTCTTTATTTTCCCTGCGTACCAATTCTATAAAAAAAATAAAGAATCATGACCGTTGAAAATGAACGGATTTGAAATAATTTGGTTGACTTTTTAGCGGTTAAGCTACGTTCAACGTGTGCAGAGGAATCGTAACCCTAGTCAAACCATTCCATTACATTAATGGAAGAACTATAATAAGTACTTACTACGCATGCAATAGAAGAGTTACTATACAACCATTTATATTGTATAGATTATCAGTACACAATATATGTATATGCATTATTATTTCTCAATGACACATAACTTCACTACCCGGCTTGCAAATTCATGATGACCTGACACTTTAAAAGGATGACATTAAATTTTCCGAAAAATAAACACGAACTCAGAAACTGAATGAAAATTAATTAACATCACTGTAGATCTCATTAGGGCTGTTCAAAAGTCGGTAAACCGACCAAACCGAACCGAAAACCGAAAGTTCGGTATGAACCGAATACCGATCGAATAGGTTCGGTTCGGTTTCGGTTCTCAAAAATGAAAACCGAAATTTTCGGTTTTTTCGGTTCGGTAATTCGGTTAACCGAATAAAACCGAAATACCGAATTATCATAACAGCCCATATGTCTAGGCCCATTAAACATATATTTTATGTGCAACTTATAACTTGGTTGGGCTTGTAATAAATGATTTTTAAAATATTTCTTTTATTGCTTAAACCATTTCCCAAATCCTATCGCTATCGTCTCCAATTCCAAACATGAAGCAAACTAGGGCAGCTGAATAACTCCAAATCGCAGAGGAGAGGGAAAACGCAGCATCCATCAAGGCATCCGCACGGTGACACTGAGAAATCAGCCTGTGATTTGAGCCGGACGTCATTAGTTTTGACGTTTTAATGATTGAGAGAAACTGTTGGTTCTAAGACATCTATTTTGCTTGCTTGATCTTTTTTATTTCACTTGGGTTGGTTGTGTTGCTTGGTATCGATGGATTATTGGTCTTAAGACATCCTTTTTTTTTAATATTTGATGTTCGGTTTTTTCGTAATTAACCGAAAAAACCGAAATTTATTCGGTTTTTACCGAAACGAACCGATTAAGTTCGGTTCGGTATTCGTTTTAAAATTTCCGAACCGAAAAAATTCGGTTAACCGAAAGTTTGGTTCGGTTCGGTTCGGTTTTACTGAATGAACAGCCCTAGATCTCATTTCTTTTATCAGTAAATAAATCATAAATACGATATTTATTCATCTCTCCTATGGGACAGTCCTTTCCTTTTCAGAATTTTTGGTATGGGTTGGGCTTTCTGTCTGTCCATTGCATCGGGTAAAAAATATTTAATTTTTGTGTATATTAAATACGTAATGCCATTCGAAAGATTCAGACCACATTAACCCAAAGGTTTTATGACCAATAAATTTGCTTGTCTGATCATCCTATTCTTATATCCCATCACTTTTTCTACTATATCATATTTTGACGATTAAGCTCGAATTCAACATGACTCTTCTTGCAAAAATAAATAAATGAAAATATGAGAAACTGAGATTTGAGAATAATAATGGGCCTTCGTGGATATATCGCATTCAGCTCAGCATATTCAAATCCATAATCAACCGTGATTATTGTCTTGGGCCGAACGAAGCCTTTTATGATACAAGGTCCATCATAAATGGGTTTGGGGACCATCGAAGTCGTAAGAAACGTTTTTTTGTCCAAGGATAATAGCGGGAAATCGGACTATGTTTAACAATGACCCCAACGACCGGTTATTGAATATAAGTAATTAAAATAAATCAAAATTAAAGAAAACCCCACAACCGGTTGGTGGACCAACCTGGTGCACCAACCGGTTGTGCACATTTTTCAATAACTGTTCTGTATGATTTTTATTGATTTTTATGCTATATTAATTATTTGTTAAAATTTTATTTTATTTTTTTTATCAAAATTTATGATTTTTTTGTTTCTCTACAAATAGATACTACACATTTTGAATCAAAATTTCAATTATTTATTTATTACATTCTATAATCTACCATAATTCATCTTATTTTTTCTCCAACGATCAAACTATCTAAATTTTATATCATATATGTGATCTATTTTTCAAAGATTCAAATACTACTTAAAATAATTATAAAATATAAATAGTATGAGTTGTGTTGACTTGTTGATAAAGTTGAAAATTATTTAGGTTGGGTGAGGCGTAGGTTGTGGATGTGAAGGAGAGAGAAATTAATATTTTATTCTCCATGACCGGTTGTGGAGGTCATGAATGTGATAGTCTTACTACAAATAAAAAGGGAAAAAAAGACAAAAAAAAAAAAAATATATATCACACACTCTTGCTTGCGTCGTCTTTACTCCATATAACCCACCCTGTTTTATTTGAGATGTCTATCATCTTATCTTCCCATATGAAATATATCTCCCATATCGACGACATGTAAAGGTTTATGCTGCTTATTACTATTGCAGACAATTACTTTAGAAAAATAATGGCAATACTTCATCGCTTGTAATGTCTTCATTACTCACAAGAAGGTATACATACATTATATATTCTTGCCTAGTAAACGACTACACCCATCATTGATTAGTCAGTTAACCATGATTAATAATTTAATGTAGGTGAAGGCAAAGTGGCTATAATTACCGGCGGCGCCAGCGGAATCGGGGCAAGCACGGCCAAAATCTTCGCCGAGAACGGAGCCAAAGTAGCAATCGTCGACATCCAAGACGATTTAGACGATCCCTCGTCGATTCCATCGACCCATCGAAGAAAAACGTCACCTACATACACTGCGACGTCACCGACGAAGAACAGGTAAGAAACGCAGTGGACCAAACCGTCTCGACCTTCGCAAACTCGACATAATGTTCAACAACGCCGCCGCCATCGACGCCCAAATCCCACATGTCTGGAGGTCGAGAAATCGGCGTTCGAGCGCGTGATGAACACCAACGTCCCTCGGAGTTTTCCTGGGCATGAAGCACGCCGCACGCGTGATGGTCCCCCAGCGCAGCGGCGCCATAATCTCGACGGCGAGTTCCGTGTCGGAATAAGCGGCGTGTGCAGCCCACGCCTACGTTTGTTCGAAGCACGCGGTGGTTGGGCTCACCAAAACATGGCGCGAGCTCGGACAACATGGAATTAGGGTCAACTGTGTGTCGCCCGGCGGCATTCCGACGCCCACGGCGACCCAATTTCTCGGCCTGGACGCCGAGGAATTAGCCGCTTGGAACTCGGCGCAGTCGAGCTTGAAAGGGCGACGCTCACGTTGAAGACGTTGCAAACGCCTGCGCTGTACTTGGCCAGCGATGAGGCTAAGTTCGTCAGTGGGGTCAATCTTTTCGTCGATGGAGGGTTCGCAATAACGAAATCCTCGGCCAATATGTTCACTCAGACGACGAACTGATAATGTTTTCTTTCAATCTTCAATTGCCGACGTTTGCCCGCTGTAAGAGAAATAATGATGGTTGTCGTTATATACGTGGTACACGCCTTATGTTTCTTGATTTGGTGATATCAGTGGTCAGTTCATCGATGAGAGAATTTGAAAGAGTGTTACTTAAGAGTATATGTAGCTTGGAATGTTTCACAAGTAAAAAACATAACAAAGTACAAATGAAAGTCGATCAAATGACACGACCAAATCAAGAAGCACAAACATAAATGCGTTGGAAAAGTCAAATCAAATTTCAAAACTGATGATCATCAGGATAATTAAAGAGCTGAATTGCAGAATTATGGATGCCAAAGCCGCCATCTATGAAGAGATTCTGACCACTGACGTACTTAGCCTCGTCGCTCGCCAGAAAGAGGACGGCGTTCGCCACGTCATCGACCACGAACCTCCGACCCTGAGATTCGCCTTTGCCTCCACATGCTCTCGAGCTCCTCCCCGTCGATCCCCATGTACTTTGCGAGAAGGGAGTGTTCAAACCGTAGGGCGAAACGCAGTTAACCCTGATCCCAAACTGACCCAACTCGACCGCCAGATTCTTGGTCAAGCCCACCACGGCGTGCTTCGAACAAGTGTAGGCGTGCGACGAAACTCCCGCCACACCTGTCAAAATGCGATAAAAAGAACGAAATTTACACAAATGCAAAAATGTCACACCTGAAAAATTAAGAAATTGAACATGTACCACTGTTCGCGGGACTACAACAATATATAAAATTATGCGCTCTCTGTTAGCTTAAACTTTAGGTGAAGTGGTCATTGACCATGATATCAGAGCTAATGGACCAAACATGTCTTGAATACGAATCCTCACGACCACCACCCCATTTAAGATAATTAGCCGTTTATGCCTAGAAAATAAAAAACCAGTCTAGACCGAGATGACATGTTGAAAATATGATATATCAAATAAAAAAATGATACAGTCCCTACAAGCTTAGGTGTTTAGGTTAAATTGATAATTAGCACTATGGACTGGTATTTAAGTGAACATATTACCTGAAGCGAGGCTCGAGGTTGAGATTATGGTTCCCTGGCGGTAGGGGGACCATGACTCGAGCCGCGTGCTTCATGCCAAGAACACGCCCGTGACGTTGGTCCTCAGAACGCGCTCGAAGTCCGATTTCTCGTTGTCAAATATTCGGGGTTTGGGGCGGTCGCTGATTCCCGCGTTGTTGAACATTATGTCGAGCTTTCCGTAGGCCGAGACGGTTCGTCCACCGCGTTTTTCACTTGGTCTTCGTCCGTGACGTCGCATTTATGTACTGAGGGATTTTCAGTGGAGGACGAGTCGTCGGGTTTGTTTCGCTGGGATGTCGGCTACGGCGACTTTTGCGCCGTGTTTGGCGAAGAGCTTCGCGTGGCTTCCCTATACCGCTCGCTCCCCGGTTATTAGGGCTACTTTGCCTTCGAGCCTAATGTTTCAAATGATTCAACTAATTACCAAATGTTGATAGAACCTTCAAGATAGCATTGGAAACGAGATGATTTTATTTATTTTAGAACACAGAATACTTTTGAAGTACCTTTGATGAGATTCGCCATGATGATGATACTTGATGGGATATAAATTCCGTTTCCTGTAGATAGTTGAGCAAACCAAAAGTAGAGAGGGTTGGTATAAATAGAATACATTTGAAGTACCATTGACAGAAAAAAAAAGGACTAATAATGTGCGGCGGCTGTCAAGAAGTTACGGCATTCCATGTACGGAATAACCAATTGCGTAGATCGAGATATAAAAAGTAGTATATTATAGAATATAATCGTTGCTATGGCGAAACTATCGCAATCAAAGCAACCCAATATTGACCACGGCTAGCAATGATTCATGATTCAATTTAATTAAAATGGCAACTAGGCCTTATCATCATCGAAGAGCCCAAACGCATGATTAACAATACTATCCCACCATCAACGAAGAGATTGACCCCACTCACATACTTTGACTCATCGCTAGCCAAATACAAAGCAGCCATCCAACGTGTCTTCAACCTTGAGAGTCGTGCCCTTGAGATTAGCGAGAGAATTCGTCATTTTCTCGAGCTCCTCGCCGCTGACTTCCACGTACTTGGTGGCCAAGGGCGTCGCCACCGTGTAAGGAGACAAGCAATTAACCCTAATCCCCAAACCGTCCGAGCTCAGCCGCCACGTTCTTGGTCAGACCCACGACGGCGTGCTTCGAGCTCGTGTATCCGTGCGGCGCGGATCCTCCTAGGGACGAAGCTATGCTCGCGGCGGAGATGATCGACCCACTGCGCTGGGAATCATTACTCGGGCGGCGTGCTTCATGCCCAGGAAAACGCCGGTGACGTTGATGCTTAGGACGCGTTCGAACTTCCGACGCGTCGCCGTCGACGATCCTTGGGTTGGGATGGTCGCAGACGCCGGCGGTTTGAACATGATGTCGAGGTCCGTAGGTTAGGTTAGGACCGTCTTGTCCACGGCGTTCTTCATGTGTTCTTCGTCTGTGACGTCACAGTGTATGTAGGTAACTGAATCATGGCCGTCGTCGTCGCCGCTGGCTGGGTTATGTCGGCGATGGCTACTTTGGCTCCGTGTTTAGTGAAGAGCTTCGCCGTGTATGCTCCGATCCCACTTGCTCCGCCGGTTATTAGAGCCACTTTGCCGTCGAGCCTATATTTACGTGTTAGTATTCGATTTAGTATTTTAGTTTTCATGAGAAAGTTTGAGTTGATTAGCAGATAGCAAGTATATTTACTTACCTTCGCGTGAGTGCAGATACGAGCGAAGCTTTGGCCATTTCGTGCGTAATAGTAGAAGACAAA
>JAPQWV010002316.1:0-58933 GCA_027422505.1 Craterostigma plantagineum | reverse complement strand
TTAGGCCAGCTCAGACTTGTAAACCCCAATAACTTCCAATGAGTCCAGTCTTGGAAGCCCACTAAGTAATTCGGCCCAGAGTAGACCCAAATCAATATCTATAGGCCTACTATTAAGACCAGCCCAGACAAAAGTTAGGTCAACCCAGCCCATCCAAGCGCAAGAGCTTAGTGAAGCCGCAAATCTCACGGAGCAGACCAGACATTCCACGAAAACCAATTTCGAAACTATAAAGAGAAGATTATGGAGAGAAACACAAACCCACTACTTGTAATACTAGCATTATGAGCATAATCGTGCGTGTCATATTTTAAGACTTATTTTTTAAATTAACTTTTAATTTTTAAGTGTTACATAAACAAACTTGATTTATAAAGACATAATTAGAATAAATTTATAATTCTGGATAAAATTGTAACAATTTGAGGGATAAACTTATAATGAGAATAACATAACTACCGCTACCTGGCCGTTACTACTATGTGTCTAGGTCCAAAGTATCCTATAAAAATTAAGAACTAGTCTTTTCTACATATTCAAATGCATAATCAGTGTTTTGGATAGCGCGAAGTAGCACTGATTTTTGGTACAACGTGTTGTACCGCAATAAATATAGCATTTTTTTTTTTTTATTTTATTTTGGGTTTTAAAATTTTTTATTCTTTATAAAGCTAAATTTCAATAAAAAAACAAATACATTTGGCCTAGCTTCGAAACTTCTTCAATTATGGCCATGATGGCCACGGCGGAGACTAATCATTTAATTTTACCCATACACCGGTGGCCATGGATTTTAGGAATAAATATTATAAATAAAAAATAATTAAAATTTTGAAAAATTATAAAGTTAAAATACACACACATATATATAGCTCATGAGTGTGCTTGGATATAATTAGATTAAAGTTCATCATTATTCTTTTCTATTATTGTTTGTTTGCTCTTAGTTATATATTATATGCTTTTTATCATATAAGTGGCATGATCGAAATATACATGCAATTTGCGACTCTATTAATGCTACGCAATACCGAAGCTAAAATGCTACACAGTGCATACCCATTTAAAATAATGTTGGTAACATATTAATCTATCATCTATACCTCATACTATAAAGAGCCTATATGGTCTAAAAACTATCAATTGGTCTGTCAAATATTTTTATCATTTTACCCTTAATATTAAGTAATTATAATTTTTTCTTTATTTAAAATATTAAAATTTTTAAGACACGTAATTAATAATATAAACTATTTACATTATGCACATGGGTGTGCTAACACTATTATTATTATAAAACAGTAATTACTAAAATAGAGGATAAATTACGAATAAAAATCATATAGTTGGGTTTTTTTATATATATTTTAATTATCTTAATAACAGACCAATTAATAATTTATATCAAGCCTCAAGGCTTAATAAGAATAGATAATTAAGATATCCTAGAATTCTTTCACACACAAATGCGTTTACTATATATATCTATTCCATGATATTGATGGTGAGGGATGGATATAAACTTCCATTCAGCCTATCATTTTTTTCTTCAATTTTCCCCGTTAATTATAATTTAATTAATTAAATAATACGATGTTATTGTTTATTTTACACTTTATATCCACAGATCTATTTTCTTATAATATGATCAAAGTAATAAAATTAATATTCAAAACTAAATTAAAACTTAAATTAAAACTATGTTCTTCGTACTGCGTGGCTTTTATTTATTTTTCTAAGATTTGGTAACCCAATTGACTCGGTAGTTGATTGACCAGCCAAATATTTAAAAAGAAAACAACCCCATCCTTACTTCCTCCTTAAGATAGATAGTTAACTTTCAAATTAAAGAAAGATCAAGATCAAGATATAATCTCTCACCGCCGCCGCCCTTCTCCTAAAGCTTAGGCTATGTTTAGTTGTTTCGTATAAGATCACGTGACACAATTTTATCACAAGATTATAATCCTGATATTTATATGGATCATACTTTGTAATTAACATCACTATATATTGTTATTATCTTGTTTAGTTTCCAACATAATAAAATTTTTGTCTCCATATTATTTGTAAATTTACAAAGTGGCATTTATTTTCATCAATTTATAGTTAAAAAATAATTATTCTTATGATATCCAAAATATAAGATATGGATGTCAATTAGATCACCACGAAATATGGAATTAATTATTTATTTATTAATACCATATAAACTACATGAAAAAAAATTTTTTATGATTGGGTGGAATAAGGGTATTTTGTTTTTTCTTGTATTTAATAGGGGGTTGGATAACTTATCTTACATCGGCCATCAGATAAAATGTACCGGGTTGGTTAGATAATAACAGCGGGCCGATGTATTATAGTGGGCTCTATACTGCTCAACTTTATTTACAGTGAACACTATTAGAATGTGATAATATTACCTTATCTTGCTTTATCCGATCGAGTAAACTCGAATAATATCAAATCTTGTGCAGTAGGGCTTTTATTGTTACTTACGTGATTCTTAAGGTGAAAATCTGCAATGTTGAGGTTGGATTATTTCTCCGCCTTTTTATCACTCTTGGTATGCATGAAGATGTTTTTCTTATTACGCCTGTGATGATTTTCTTCTTACGCTTTCGCTGATTTGATTGTAATAGTATTAATCCATTAACATAGCAACTACTAGACCTGGATAATGGGCCGAATTGGGCCGGTTCTGGGCCGGTTCTTCCGGTTCCGGTTCCACCACTTCCGTTTCGGTTCCGGTTCCGGACAATTTCCCCGGGACTGGCCCAGAACCGCGGAAGTGAACCCCGTGCCTGTAATGGCCGGTTCCTGTTCCAAAATCGGAATCGCCCATTGAATTTTTTTTACTTTGAGACAATCTTAAAATAAACCAAAAATTTTTATTCCAAACAAACAAAAAAAGATAAGAAAAATACAAAAAAATAAACAAAAAATACCTAAAAATTACAGAAAAAACATAAATTAAAAAAACTACCTAAAACTTACAAAAAAACATATTCGAAATAAAAAACATAAAAAATACAATTTATTCGCGAACTATTAACTAAAACTATGTTTAAGGCCTCTTCATCCTCGTCCGAACTGGAAGAGCGGAACTCGTCGATGGCGTTCTCCCGTCGGTTCTTCGATTCAGCAAATACCAATCCTTCAATAAGGTAGCATTGCGAGGGAAGCCGACTAAGGCTCGCGCGTCTGTCGCCGATAATTCGCCCGGATGTAGAGAAGGCTGACTCGGAGGCGACACTAGATGCTTGCACGGCTAAAACGTCTCGAGCGACGGCGGTAAAGGGTCGGATAAAGAGTCACCTTCGCTTCCACCAGACCAAAAACGTCGAAGTCTTCACGAGTTTGAAAGTTGTGGCTCAGGTAGAGTTGCATCTCATTCGTATTCGACCCCGACGCACGCGTTTTTGGTCTTCATTTTTTGTGCCTTCAATCTTCGTACTAGTCCCATTACACCGCCTCCTCCGACGACCGGGTTCGGTCGCTGGTAGGGGTTGCTCCACACTGTGTCCCTGCTCAGCTGCATAAACAGAAAAAAAATTCTTGGAGAGAATCGTCAATTGACGCCTTTTGGTCGTCCACTTTCTTTACAAGAACTTGAGCATAATAATCGAAAAAATATCAAATGTATCAACACCGCAACTAGGGTCGAGTAAGGCAGACAAACCGTGGACTATGGGGATGGTTTCCCATTCATGAACTTCTTCTCCATTTTTTGGATGAACCATCCAAGTATGGACTACTCCGAAATTCCACGAACTTGTAGCACATCGCGAAGAGGTTCGAGATGAACAATGGGGACGACGGGTAGTGAACTTCGGAAAATTTTCCGTAGCCTCACTGAACACTTCAAGTATCGACACGACAAAACCTGCAGTATCCCATCAGTTTGTCGTAATTCATACCTGGAGTTGTTGCCGACTGCGAGCTGGTTCCAAAAAGGTGTCAACAAGTCCTTGTAGCGCATGAAAGTGCTGAGGAGATGGTACAACGAGTTCCACCTAGTCGATACTGGCAAGGAAACTTCCTGTATGTGAGGCCGGCAGCAAGGACGGTTCGCTTCCACGACGTTCCGTAGTGGCGTTCCTGAAGTAACTAACCTATCACCTTAATTTTAATACTCCCAAAATTTCATTAAAAGCGCATTGCACACACAAGTTAATTATATGGCAAGCGCACCTAGCATGTAGTAATCGTCCGTCTAAGGGTAACTAAGATGTTTACGAAGGATCTCTATCGCTACGTTGTTCGCGCTAGCATTATCTAAGGTGATAGACATAATTATATCTTGAATACCATATTTGCTAATGACATTCTACATAGTTCGATATCGTAGTGGCGCCTTTGTTGCGAATCTAGGGGATCTAGGGAAAGAATACGTTTTGCATACTCCATGGTTCATCTATCCAATGGGCGGTGACCACTAAATAAGATTGCGACGCAATGTTAGTCCAAATATCAGTAGTCAAACTAATCCTACACGAAATGTTGGCCAATGACTAATTAAGCTAGACTGATATTCCTTAAAACATTCTAAGACATATTTCCTAAGGTTTTATGGGTCACGTTATGGAATCGGGTTGTATCGTACTCGTGAATTCGATAAATCCTTCACTTTCCGCAATGCAGAATGGTTCTTCACACATTATTACGAATTTACCTAAGGCTTTCTTAGAATTTCCCTAGTAATAACAAATTCCTACCGGTACTTACATTTATTTGTTGTTGTCGGGGTTCGGTTCCTACTTGCTCTAGATCGTTCCCGAAATTATGCGCCCTATGAAGGTGTGTTTTCATTCGAGCCCGTCCACCTTGATTCGGTTCCGGTCTTAATTGTGTAGGGATGGCGTCACATTTTACAACAAGCGATACCTACAGCGGGATTATTTTTATCCATTCTAAATCAAAAATTTCCATACCTTAGACCGCTGACCACGCGGTTGTTGCTTCCTTTTGTAGTCGCTGTAGAAGCTTGGCTCGGTCTCTCGTCGGTCGCCGCCGTTGGTTCCTGAGTGTACTAAACTTTGGTATTAATTTTTATAAATATCATTATCATTATTATTATCAGGGGTGGATCTACATGGTGGCTGAGAAGGGCCACGGCCACCGCGAAAATTTCGAAAAATATTTTGTACTGTGTATATAACATCGATGCTAGTATAGTCATATAGCGTTTTGATAGTAATATTCACCAAAAAGGGCTTGTAGTACAATGTTGGTAATTCAATAATATTCCTTACCATTGTGGGTTCAAAATGATGTCACTCCTTTTTATCTTTTCTTTTTTACTTTCAACTTATTCAGCAATTTTAATTGTTTTAACTATATTTATTATTGGATAAAAACCTAATATTTATTATTTTACTTTTTTTCTTATAGCTATATTCAACAATTATTAATCCTTTTAACTTTTCTATTTGTTTAAGTCTAATTCGACCATTTTAATTCATTTAACTATATTATTTACTCTGAGCTTTCTGTTCCTTTTTAAGCCTATAACAATTTGAATTATTTTAAACAATACTTAATGACTTTGTTATTCTAAGTATTAGAAAACCATTCAGTAATTTATAGTGTTTTTCATAGTAATTGGCACGCTCAAATACTAGCAAGTGTACTAGGTCGTGCAAGTTGTAAAACGGACGAAGTCCGAGTATCGATCCACGAAGACAGCTCGATCAATTCTAATATATTAATTCTAATTCTAATTTAAAGTAACGAGATTTTTATAGTTTTGATGATTTGATAAAAGAGATAAAAATGCAAAAATAACGCAAATAAAATAAATGAGGATAAAGCAACTGACGACGAAGTGATCAAGACAGGTGCTTGGCACAAATTATTGCTCCTAAGTCTTCATGCAATATTTATCTATGTATCAACATGGATTTAGTCAAGGTAGATTTCCTAACATACGTGCTACTCATTTGTTCTGCAATAGCAACACTACGTAAATAGATAACCGATCAACAATATGTCTATATGACTGTAGTTCCTATACGCGCATTCGATCTTCATGAAATTCCCCGAGTTTTTTAGACGCTTTCGACGCCTAAGTCTCAGAAACCACACATACGAAACCGATTCCATCTCTGGTCGGTTTTACGTAGTGGTATTCAATGTTTTGTTCTAATCAGTCTAATCACTTAGTCCATCTCAGTTATAAATAGTCCCCGAGATGAGGCATCACCACATTTCCTAAGATAATATCGAACTCGTCGAGCGACACCGCATCAACTCGCACGATCCTTCCCAGTCACGACTCTAATCTCAAGTTGGCGACATTTTTGAGAGGTTTGGCTTCAGAATTAACTACTTTCACCTTGCTGCTGGATGTTGATTAAGGTTTGGCCCAACTTCTCAACTTGACTCTCGCAATGAAGTTATGAGTAGCGCGGAATCCACAATTCCAGCATTTCCCTGCCATCAAACAAAGTTTTAAACATACTTCAAGCCATTCAATGCATGTGCTTTCTGTTGGATTGCAGCCAACAATTGTGACGGGTTGACTCTTGAGGGCCAGCCTCCTTATCACTTGATTGCTCCGCAGTAACCATAGCAGCCAACTTCGTTGGTTTTGGGTAGTCCCACATGCGGTGGTCACCATCACAGAGAAAGCAGCCTTGTTGGTCATGTCAACCGTAAGAGGCTGCTTCTCATTCGATTTGGTAACCATCACTTCCTTGGTTTTGGTAAATTCACCGGACTGTCCTTTCTCTCGGACATGTCTTTCTCTTCCAACGATCACGCCTTGAGCGTTCCGCCTCAGGTCCCGTAATCTTTTGAAAGTCAACCAAGCGCTCTGTCGCAGCCGTCACAACATTCACGTCCTGGACACCTTGCCGACGCAGTTCGGTTCTGCGGCCACATGTCTGTAATCCTCACATGAAGTTGAACAACTTGTCCTCCTCGGTCATTTCTCGTATGTCCAATATGAGCGAGTGAAATTCCATCACGTACTCCTTATGGTCCCGGTGTGCTTCGATTTTCGCAGGGACTCCCTGTGCAATCCACGACGTGTCGTCGGGGAGGAATTGATCATTCACTTCCTTCTTCAAGTGCATCACATGTAGCGCCCTTTTCCTATAACCTTTTTCGTATCGATAAAATATTCGCATAAAATTTTTTGTGATTTCCATATCTATTTCCTTTAACAAAAACGGGTGCGTACATCTGGTTTAATTCCTTTCACAATAATGTTCATATAAGTACATATCATACGAGTCACAAAATGTTATAGCCTATAATATTTCTAGACTATATGCTAACGGTGAACAAAGGGGAACAGGAGGAGAATGTAGCCAGCCAACCTTGAATCCTTGCTTAGCTAATGATGCACTTTAGTGAGCCTGCTATGTATCTACACAACTGTGAAGACAACTATTTAGAGTATGATAGCAACATGTTACAGTAACAATTAACTATAACATGAAACGAGTCCTTTTTTCTATAAATGCCATAAAACCTTTCAATCATTCAATTCATGCCATCACGTATTCACTTCATATAATAATAACCTTTCATGTGATCCTTGATCATGCATTTCTATATGCCCATTTACTTTGATACTCCTGTTATAGACTAGCTAGGCTCGTATACCGTAACCAGTCGGCGCCCATGCATGGGACTCTGTCAATACTGTAGAAATCTGTAGGTGCCTGTACATGACTCTGTCATCCCCCGATTTGAAGGGAAGTAATCTATCATCCCCCGATTTGAAGGGAAGTAGGCCGTAGTATCCGTATCGTACCATCCGTAGTCATAGCAGTCATAACGCTTTCTCCTTACACTATTACGTATATGCTATGCCATGCGCCTATTTTATATCACGTATATCATAAATCTCTAACAACAAGTCACATTTAGCAGATAAAGCACGTTGTGGCATATAATCAAATCAATTCATATAGCACGTATATCACGGAATAATCAAATAAAAGCATGTAAGCACATAAATACATGTTGCATATCATACTCACAAGTTTTGTAACTCCATGTCCTTCACTCGGCCTTTTTATCCGACTCCTGCCTATATATTATTCTATCCGTAAATATGAAATCCTATAATGACATGTGAGCGTAATATGCATGCTTTATTATGCATGAACAGGTCTCTACCGATAAACTTCATACTGCTTTTATTGTGCATGAATAAGTCTCATGAGATGTTGTTCGATATGACAACCTGCACCATTTTAAGTATAACTTTTGATTTAGAGTCCCTATCTCCTTGATTCAAGCTCCTATGGATAGCCAGTTTAATTACTTATAACTTTTGTTCTTTAAGTTCGGTCGAAATCGAGTCCATAGACCTCGAAATTTCAACCCGAAACTGACTTAGGGTTGCTGTTCGACTAGATCGGCCGAAACTGGCAACCTGCACGATTTGACTGTAACTTTCTATATTCATCTCTACCAAATTAATTGCATATAAATGCATGAATTCGTGAATGCATGAAATGATGTTGGATTTTGGTTTCGGTTCCTGACAATTCTCCCCCTTTTAAAAATTTCGACCTCGAAATTTCGTACCTGTATCAGTGAACAACCATGGGTACTGTGTTTCCATACTCTCTACTGGTTCCCATGTAGCTTCAAGAGCTGAATGATTTTCCACCGTACTTTCACCATCAGAATCGTTTTGTTCCGCAACTGTTTCTCAGCAAACTCAAGCTTTCTGCTGGTTCTTCTACATAATCGAGATCCTCGGAAATATTTATTGGTTCATCACACAGAACGTGAGAAGGATCTGATCTATATCGTCGTAGCATACTGACGTGGAAGACGTTGTGTATCCGTGACATTTCAGGTGGTAACGCTAGTCGGTATGCCGGTGGTCCGACTCTTTCAAGTATTTCATATGGTCCTATATATTGCGGACTTAGCTTTCCTTTCTTTCGGAATCGTAAAACACCTCTCCAAGGAGATACTCGCAGAAATACTTTCTCTCCAACCTCATATTCCATTTCTTGTCGGTGTTGATCTATATAACTCTTCTATCTTGGGCCGCTTTTAGTCAATTCTTGATTATTTTAATCTTTTCCGTCGTATCCTGAATCAAGTCCGGCCCTTCTAATACCTGTTCTCCTTCTATATCCCAACAGATTGGGTTTCGACATTTTCGACCGTTATAAAGCTTCGTACGGTGCCATTCCAATAGTTGAATGGTACTGATTATTATAGGCAAACTCCATCAGCTATATATTCATCCCATGATCCTTTGAATTCAATTACGCACGCACGAAGCATATGTTCAAGTGTCTGTATCGTTCTTTCTGATTGTCCGTCTGTCTGTGTGTGAAACGCCGTACTAAAATGCAATTTAGTTTCGAGCGCTTCCTGTAAACTCCCCAAAATCTAGAAGTAAATCGGGGATCGCGATCAGACACAATAGAAATGGGCACCCCGTGAAGTCGAACTATCTCATTAACATATCTTTTGCTAAATATTCTAACGTAGAACCCCATCGAAATGGCAAAAAGTGAGCTGATTTCGTAAGTCTGTCATCAGTTACCCACACAGCATCATTTTTCTTAGCCGTTGGAGGAAGACCATATAAGAAATCCATCGTTATACGCTCCCTTTTCCAAACTGGTATGGGTAAAGGATGTAATTTACCCACAGGCACTAGGGTGTTCAGCTTTAACCTGCTGGCATGATAGGCATTTCAGTACCGGCCACGTCCTTCTACATTCTTGGCCACCAATAATGAGATTTAAGGGTCCGATACATCTTTGTACTGCCCGGGTGCATAACATAAGGGCCAGTATGTGCTTCTTCCATGATTTCTTGCCGCAGATTGTCAACATCGGGAACACATAGTCGGTCATTATTGTCAAAATTCCATCCTCGTCTATGTTAAAAGACTTTCCCAGTCCTTGTTTCACTTTATCAGCAATCTTAACTAACTTCTCATCCCTGAGCTGAACCTGTTTAATCCGATCGATCATTATAGGTGGAATAACAATTGAAGCACATATGGCGCCAATATTACTTACATTCATTTCGATATTCTTCTTCCTCAAGTCGATCAGATTTGACATAGAATGTGCTGATAAACAGGAAATGATGCGATATGATTTCCGACTCAACGCAACTGCAACAACGTTGGCCTTTCCAGGATGGTACTCTATAGTATAATCATAACCCTTCAGTAATTCAATCCAGCATCTCTGTCTCATGTTCAGTTCTTTTTACTTTAGGTATTTCAGACTTTTATGATCAGTAAATATCTGGAATGTGGCACCATACAGGTAATGTCGCCATATCTTTAAGGCGAACACCACGGCTGCTAACTCTAATCATGAGTTGGGTAAGTGTCTCGTACGGTTTTAGTTGTCGGGATGCATATCCCACTACTTTTCCGTGTTGCATTAGAACGCATCCTAGTCCTTGATAAGATGCGTCGCTATAAATTACAAAACCCTCGGTACTAATGGAATAGTCAGCGCGGGAGTTGTCGTTAATCGTTCCTTAGTTCTTCGAAACTTCTTTGACATTCATCAGTCCACTTAAACACAGCTCCTTACGTAATAACTTCGTCATTGGGGCTGCTATCAGTGAGAAATTTTCTACTAATCGCCTATAATATCCTGCCAGTTCCAGAAAACTACGAACTTCTGCTACATTTTTAGGGCTTTCCTGACTACTTCTTCGATTTTGCTGGGATCAACTTGGATACCTTTGCCTTAAACTACGTGCCCTAGATGATCTAACCAGAACTCACACTTTGAAAGTTTCGCATACAATTTCTTTTCCCGTACGGTTTGGAGTACAATCTTCAAATGTTGTTTGTGCTCCTCTTTTGACTGAGTATATCAGGATATCGTCAATAAAGACGATCACAAACTGGTCTAAGTAGGGCCGAAAAAAATCATTCATCAATGCCATAAGACTGCGGGGGCATTCGTCAGTCCAAAAGGCATAACCTAAAATTCGTAATGCCCATACCTTGTCCTAAATGCGATATTCGGGTTATCACCTTCTGCGTCTTCAATGGTGGTATCCTGACCTCTGATCGATTTTTAAGAAGACCTTAGAACCTTGCAGTTGATCAAATCATCAATCCGAGGCAACAGGTATTTATTTTTCACCGTTACCTTATTTAACTGCCGATAGTCAGCGCACAATCTGAGCGTCCCATCTTTCTTTTTGACGAAAAGAACAGGCGCTCCCCAAGGTGATACGCTCGGTCGTATATAGCCTTTATCTAATAACTCCTTCAGTTGTACCTTTAATTCATTCAATCTTATTGGAGCCATTCGATATGGTGGAATAGAAACGTTGTGCCAGGTTGAAGTTCA
Source organism: Craterostigma plantagineum (assembly GCA_027422505.1). Lineage (NCBI taxonomy): Eukaryota > Viridiplantae > Streptophyta > Magnoliopsida > Lamiales > Linderniaceae > Craterostigma > Craterostigma plantagineum. The sequence goes on along the minus strand of JAPQWV010002316.1, from coordinate 47,612 downwards.
ATAGTGAACTCCGTATCTCGATTGGGCGGTACTCCCGGTAATTCCTCAGGAAAAACGTCGGGGAATTCACAAACTACTGGAATATCCTCCACCTTTAGTCCACATAATCGCATATCTATAATATAAGCCACATACCCTTCACATCCTTTGCTAATCATTTTTGCGGCTTCTAAGTTTGATATCTGATATGTTGTCCGTACATTCTTTTCTCCTTTAAATACTATCCTTATATGATCCAAAGGAGTCAATTCAAGTTTTGCCCGATATCTCGACAACCAATATCCATGCTTGGTATTACGTCAAAATCCATTAAGGGAATGACGAATAAGGTTGTCCACATTTCTATCCCGTCACTGACGATTTTGCGCTCTTGGTATGCGGTGTTCACTATAACTATTCTCCGTTGGGAGCCGAACATACAATCGTCCACACGGTGTTGTTTATCAGGTAATAATGATGCAAATGTTCGTGATATGAATGAATGAGTGGAACCTGGATTGAATAAAACATATGCATCAATATCACAGATAGATAATTACCCGTAATTATGTGCGACCCCTCTTGAGCTTCCTCAGGAGTCATGGTAAAGATTCGAGCCTGTGCTGGTGTTCTGTAAGCTTGGCCTCCTATATTTCCTCTTCCCGAGCCTGTACTATATGGTCCTCGGCCCCTTCCTCTTCCACGACTTGTGGAAGGTCCGCTAACTTTTGATTGATCTCCTGTAGGTTCTGTTTGCAATGTTGGTCAATTCCTAGCTATATGTCCTGGTTGCCCACATGTAAAGCATTCGCATGTGAGCCATCTACAGACGCCCCTGTGGTTCTTCCACAATGTTCACATGTCGGTATCTGTTGAGGAATCTCTATACCCGTCCAGTAGGTCTTGGCCCGCATGTACTGCCCCTTGCGAAGCTACTTTGAACACTCATTGGTCTGGACAAACTATACGTCTTTTTCGTTTCTCCACTAGATGATTCTTCACCTGACCTTCGTTTACTACTTTGAAAGTTCGAGATTTCGTCTCTAGTTTTTCGGCACGAATAACGTCCGCTCTCAATAGGACTCCATATCTGATGGCGTAATATGATTTCTAATCATATAACGGAGACTGCTTCAAATCTTCGACACTTATTTCTTTCAGTGGCAACCATGTGTGGGGCATAACGGGATAGCTGATTAAACAACACTTCATACTCGCCTACGGACCTGCTTCCTTGTTTCGGTTCTAGTTCCTTCTCTTTCTGATCCTTGTAAACTTCAGGCATATAAGTATCATTAAATTCCCTCAGAAAATCGTCCAAGGTCAGCAGTGGAGGTTGGGTCATACTATCGGGGGCAATCTCCCACCATTCATATGCGTGTCCCTGTAAGAGTGAGACCGCATAATCGAACCTTTCTTCCGGTGTACATTGCATCATATTGAACACCATTTCTGTACTTTTCAACCACGTCTCTGCCTCAGCAGGATCTGTCGTACCCATGAAGTCCACAACACCCATTTTCCTCAATTTGTCGTATCGTCGCTCTCGGGGAATTGTCAGGAGGTTTGTGTTCGTACTGTATGTGATGAGTGGGATTCAGGTACGGCCCTTCTTCTCCTCCCTCTATTGTTCATCATGTTGTACATGTATCGGTTCACCTATTGCCCTTTGCCTATATATGCAAGAAAAGTTTAACGGGCAATCCATAACATGCACATACTATGAAAATGTCTACAGAACCTAAAGCCTAGGCTCTTATACCACTACATGCAGCGCCCCGTTTCCTGTGACCTTTTACCGTATCGATAAAATATTCGCATAAATGTTTTCGCAATTTCCATAACTATTTACTTTAACGAAAACGGGTGCATACATCTGGTCTAATTCCTTTCACAATAATGTACATATAAGTACATATCATACGAGTCACAAAATGTTATAGCCTATAATATTTCTAGACTATATGCTAACGATGAACAAAGGGAACAGGAGGAGAGTGAACTATAACATGAAACGAGTCCTTTTTCTATAAATGCCGTAAACCTTTCAATCATTCAATTCATGCCATCACGTATTCACTTCATATAATAACCTTTCGTATGATCCTTAGATCAATGCATTTCTATATGCCCATTTACTTTGATACTCCCGTTATAGACTAGCTAGACTCGTATACCATAAGCCCAGTCGGCGCCCATGCATGGGACTCTGTCAATACTGTAGATATCTGTAGGTGCCTGTACAGGACTCTGTCATCCCCCGATTTCAAGGGAAGTAACTGTCATCCCCCCCTATTTGAAGGGAAGTAATCTATCATCCCCCGATTTGAAGGGAAAGTAAGCCGTAGTATCCGTATCGTACCATCCGTGGTCGTAGCCGTCATAACGGTTTCTCCTTCCATTATTACGTATATGCAATGCCATGCGCCTATCTTTATATCACGTATATCATAAATCTCTAACAAGTCACATTTAGCAGATAAAGCACGTTGTGGCATATAATCAAATCAGTTCATATAGCATGTATATCATGGAATAATCAAATAAAAGATGCAAGCACATAAATACATATTGCATATCATATTCACAAGTTTTGTAACTCCATGTCCTTCACTCGGCCTTTTCCTTGCCCCTGACTCCTGACCTATATAAATAATTATCCGTAAATATGAAATCCTATAATGACATCGTGATATGCATGCTTTATTATGCATGAACAGGTCTCTACCGATAAACTTTATACTTCTTTTTATTGTGCATGAATAAGTCTCATGAGATGTTCGATATGACAACCTGCACAATTTTAAGAATAACTTTTTATTTAGAGTTCATATCTCCTTGATTCAAGCTCCTATGAATAGCCAGTTTAATTACTTATAACTTTTGTTCTTTACGTTCGGTCGAATTCGAGTCCATAGACCTCAAAATTTCAGCCCGAAACTGACTTAGGGTTGTTGTCCGTCTGGAATCGGCCGAAACCGGCAACATGCCCGATTTTGACTATAACTTTCTATTGACAAATCGGACGACCCTGATTCAAATTCCTATAAAAATCCAATTTAATTAGCTACAACGTTATGTTTTAAGGTCGGCCTGATTCAAAGTCCATCGACCTCGAAGTTTCGCCCGAAACTGACTTTCGGGTGCTGTCCGAGTGAAATTGGCGGAAACTGGCAGTCTGCACGATTTTTACCATAACTTGCGATTGACAATTTGGACGACCCTGATTCAAATTCATATGAAAATCCAAGTTATTTATATATAAATTTTATGTTTTAAGGTCGGCCCGATTTGAAGTCCATCGACCTCGAAATTTCGGTCGAAACTGATTTTCGGGTGTTGTCCGAGTGAAATCGACCGAAACTGGCAAGTTTGCAAGAATTTGCACATAACTTCCGATCTACAAATCGGACGACCCTGATTCAAATTCTTATGAAAAGGCTAACTAACCTTTGTGTTTTATGTTGGCCTGATTCGGAGCGCATCGACCCTAAAATTGTACCCGAATGTGAATCTTGGGTGTTGTCCTTCGAAATTACAGCATGGCCGATTTTCAGTGTTGCTTTTCAATACCAAAATTAATCCACCATTTTAATCACCTTCGAGTTTTATCCTAATTGCAGAAATTAATACACCCTAAATACATTAAAACTCCATGAATGTTTCATCTATCCATCTATTCTAATATCGAAGTTATTTAATAACATATATGCATTCCCTTTATGTAAGTCTAGAAAACCCTAATATGACAGCTTGCCAAAATTCCCTGTAATATTAAGTATACTTAATCACAGCTATCCATATGTGTATACATGTATATTATGAAATATCATGTGGTTTCTCACCTCCAACTTTCGATGATTGAAGGTTCAAGTTTTCCTTTCCTTTGCTTGAAGCTAGTTCCTATTTTTAGTTCGTTGGGAGCGGTTTTTACTTGAGAAGTTATTCTAAATATATATATATATATATATATATATATATTGTAAAAGGTTTATTAGAGAAGTACTAGGTGACGAATGGTTTCCCCATCATGTTAAGTAATTTCACTTTGATGTTTATCCTTTTTGGTGAAAACTTAATTCTATTCAATACTTATCAAAACGTTATGCAACATATATTATAACGATAATTTCTAGTAACTTACTCAATTCGTCCAACACTGATCCATTCGAAATTCTTATGTTAACTTTATCCGAAATTGAATCATGGCCTACCCGGATTTTATTTACCTATACCTAATACTGAGAGCCCTATATACTTATTTATATCGAAACTTATATTTACTATATTTAGTTCTCTATTATTATTTGAGGACCCCTTACTCATCGAAAACTTTTCTTGAGCTTTATCCGAAACTATATGTCTCAGGTCGAAATATTTCCTAATTTAATATACCTATTTGCTTATTCTACTATTTATTATTTTATTTATTTTATTCACTTAATTATTTTTATTTTTATTATTATCTATATTCATCTCTACAAAATTAATTGTGTATAAATGCATGAATTCGTGAATGCATGAAATGATGTAGAATTTTGGTTTCGGTTCCTAACATCCCACGTTTCGATCTCGTCTCAGTTTGCCGCAGCATCGCCCGAGAGTTTTGCTCGCACCAGAGTTCGCACCTCCCTCAAGATACGAACTTGCGACCGTCACCTTTTCGCGTCTAGCACTCGGCCAGCCCGAAAATAGGTCTCCATGTCCCAAAGGAAGTTTTCCAAAAAACTTGGCGTCTCTCGTGCAGAAGAAACACGTAGGCTCAAGGGCCTTTGTCTGGTTTGTCCCTCCTGGAATGTTCGCGACTGCTCAGCTTAGAACCCGCAACTTTTCACGCATCCTTTCCACTTGGGTGCTAGAGGATTGCGGGTCCTCTTCTAAAGCGAGTGGAAGATTTCCTCCACAGTCTCGGCTGGTGGTGGCAAAATAAACCGTATAGCATGGCAAGTTTCTGTTCCAACTCGGAAATTCGATTTCGAATTGTGTGTATTGATTTTCCGTCATCTCAAGGCTGAGATCAAAGCAAACCCGCACTAAAGTGAGTAAACGAGTATCGAACACGAGGAATAAATTGACTACTAGTATTAACCTATCGACTCGATATCTAGCTAAATAAAGTGTGCAGATTTTTGTACGAAGTATCCTAATAGATTACCCTAAATCAACGAGAGATTCAAATAACACGCCTAAACTGATAAGAGAGCTTTCAGATGATAAAGATGTGCTCGGGATTCGAATCCTGCTAGGTATTATCGCCTAAGACAATGAAATATTGTTCATACGTGGTTAAGATTAGATCGCAGTAATTTCCTACCCGCTCGCGGATTTGCTGTCGCCCTAGACACTCGCGAGGATCTATGAATTAAGAATTACTAACAGTGAGGATCGAGTATTTGCTTTCGCCCTATACTCGAATCATATCATCTACGAAAGGCCTAATCTTTATTTAGCTGTCGCCCTAAACGATTTTCCATACATGCACTTTAACACATAGACATATTAAAGCGAAGAAGCAATTCCGTAGAACGACAAATAGTCTAAACACGAGTTACGATAAACATACGTCATAAATACGAAATAACCTAGCGTTCATCTAATCCCAAACACATAGGGTATTTAGCTACTCATGATTGAAGGAAAAATAACAAAAGAAATAAGGAACGAGGAAGAAAGATCCATGATCTTGGTGTACTGATTATCCGCGATGGTAGCATGGATGAATCTTCGTTCTTCGTTCAATTCGGCGTGATTGCGTCATTGATCCATCTCTCGTGCTCCGGGACGTGTTTCCCTGGTATTTTCTGCTCTTTTTCGTCTCTTGAGGGTTTATGGTTGATATCTGGTAAGTGTCCCCCTTTTCTGGATCGAAATCGGGCCTTTATATTGAAATTCGACACTATCACGGCCTGGGACATGATACGTCACGGCCGTGACACTCTCGGGGCACAAAATGAGCTCACTGCCGAGCGTCACGGCCTGGTGCAGTAGTGTCACGGCCGCGACACTCTCAACAGCTTTGCGGCAGTTTCGTATTTCTCTCAGATGGAGGGGTACACGACGTTCGTTGACCTGAAATTTAACCATAGATAGCAGACTTGCCATTCTTGATTCTGACCAAAGGGATTCTCAATCGAGGTCTAGATTGAGAGATATGAATTTTTTAGTCCGTTGCTACTTTTCAGGCGGGCTTCACGGCCGTGACTGTGCTCTGCATCGCTTGGCTTCCTTTTTGCCTCTTGTCACGGCCTGGTGCAATGTGTGTCACGACCGTGATGGAGACCAGTGTCATTTGGCTTCGGTTCTGTCCATTGTCACGGCCTGGTGCAAGGAATGTCACGGCCCTGACACATGACTGATTTCTTCATACTTACTCCGCTTTGCCTTATTTTCGCTCCTTTTCGCCCGAGAGCCATCTAAGGTCCTTCAATATCGAAAGAAGTCTAAATATGGCGAATTTATAAAATTATGACCAGAGCTCTATTTTAACCCAATTAAATACTACGATAAACGTAGTGAAATACGTTTATCAACTCTCGTGTTTAGTGTGCTTAAGCGTGCCATTGTTTGTGATGTGGGGCTATCCCAATCAAAGAAACTTATAGGTCCGGAAAATATATATAGTTACCGGTACAGTCGCGTTTAGTGAAATGATGCAAACGCGATTGTATGTAGGAGCTGGCTTGGGTGGGATGTGATAGGGACATAAAAGAAAGAAGGAAGTGTATATATTTGAAGGTCCGCAAAAGAAGCGGGGCTAATTGTGTACGTGGGCTTGTTTGTATGGGACATGGCCGAGACAAACGAAATAACACGGGGAATTATGTGGTTCGGATCTTTGCAGATCCTACGTCCACGGGCGCTCTGAAACCTCCTTTCACTATACTTTAAATATTAACACACTCAAATTACTCATATCTCACGTTTTTCTCTCAAGAACACATAAGGAAATATATAAAGACGTTATTGATAGTCAGAGAATATTTTCTAAGTGTTGACAAGTGTTGGAATGAGAATTATGTGTGAAAATGACGAAGTCCTCCTTTTATATCAGCTCTCAACGGATAGTACGGCTTACATCCCAGAATTCCCGGAGATGGGACGTCTTCCGTCGTGTCAGGGACATCAGACTAGGACTTGACCCTGTGTTGCCAGGAGCAGGTGTCTGGCAGCAACTTTCCTGCACTATTAGGAACAGCAGGCAGCTGGAGATGGGACATATTCAGTCATTCAGGGATATCAGCTGTTGACCCTGTGTTGTCAGGAAAAGGTGGCTGGCAGCAGCTTTCCTGCACTGTTAGGAACAGCAGGCGACTGGAGGTGGGACTGGCTCTGTGCTGTCAGGGACATCAGGCGACTGGCAGCTTTTCTTGTACAGTCACTCAGCGTGTTTTTCAGGCATCTGACCGTTCAGTAACCAAAATTTTTAGTTCATATATTTTAAAATCGAACCGAACTTAATCGGTTCGGTTTCGGTTAAAACCGAAATTATTTAATCGAAAAAAACACAATTTTGAATAGAAATCCCTGAAAACAAAAAATACATCATATTAAAGCTGAAGTATCAACGTACACCAAAATCATGAACTAAAAATAACAAGAAAACCAAAAACAGTTCTGATGTTTTGCATCCATACTGCCGACGAAATTACATGCCAAAAAAACAAAATAAATTTATAATTATCATCCCAAAAGTAACAGAAGAACAACGAAGTTGTGCATCTTGACTTTAATTCTTGGAACCCTATGCCAAGCCTAGCACTTCGATTCTTGAGAAACTCTTAGATGCCGATGATGGTGGATTAACTGCCGTGACACATGACTGATTTCTTCATACTTGCTCCGTTTTGCCTCACTTTCGCTCCTTTTCGCCCGAGAGCCGTCCTAAGGTCCTTCAATATCGAAAGAAGTGCAAATATGGCGAATAAATGTAGAAAATGATGGCTAGAGCTCTATTTTAACCCAGTTAAATACTACGATAAACGTAGTGAAATACGTTTATCAAACCTCCCCACACTAAGCATTTGTTTGTCCTCAAGTAAATTAGAAGTCAGAGAAGGCACAAATCAGGATAACGGCACAACTGTTCGCAACTTATCATCATAGCTAGAAAGCACAAACTGGAATCAAGCAAACAATCATGAATAATGCACTAATGATCGGCACCTATCGATCCGAGCTTCCTTAGCACTGTTAAATCAAGAATCGCACCTCACAAGGATTCGCTCAAGTCACTTAGTGTATAGGCTAGTATATAGTGAATCGCTCAATCGTGCACTAGTCCAACCCCTACCATATGCTTGCAAGGTAATTGCATATTCTACTACTTAAATGGGAAGCATAAATCTGAGAGTCTTCTTGGGTTGAAACGGGTCAAATAATAATAAAGGGATAAACATATATAGCGAACATGTAATCTTAAAGCTAGGACATGTGAGCTAAAATTCAAAGAATATAACATGATCAAACTGACAGTCACATGCCCCAACATAAGACTCAACATTCTCGCTCTGAAATCCTAGACTTTTTGCCCGACCCTCTCGACTCAGTTCCCTTTCATTTTCTGACCTTTCACCTTAGTCACTCTACTTTTGTGCACTGCGCTTATTCCCTAAACATCAAGGCTTGGCTTTTGTCGCAAAGAATACATCGTCACAGCGAATGCCGTGTACCTAGGGATACTTATTTCCAAAACCTTTATCTTGCAAAAGGATTATGGGCAGGCTTATGCAAGGGATCGGGTTATTTCAGAAAACGATCAAGTAGGGTCGAGTCATTTCACGAATAACAGAGAAGAACATTAAATCAGACATTGAAACAGTAACTCTCAAGTTCGACTTCTGCTCTATTCTAATCAACTCAGGTTCAAATAATCTCTGGAGGCTTATTCGGGTCAGCGGCTTCTATAATTTACGAGGTAAGTAGACGAATAGGCTCAGGCTCAAAGTGGCTAACTAAGGGGATAGTCATGGTAGGGGAATTTGGCCATGGACTTAATTCCTAATGCCCTCATCATTTTCACACTAGCGCACCAAAACAGTTTCAACACGTATCAGACAGGTAAGTTCTAGAGAGATATAGACTAGGCACGTCACACAACCAAGAACATGAGCATAAGCTTGTCAGGCTCAAACTCTTACAATGAAACAGGGTTATGTGTACGAGTTTCTCAAAACAATGTTGTATCTATTCAGGCAGACACGATTCAATCAATCATGCATATCCTAATTGCTCACAAAATTTCATGTCATGCAAATCAACTCGAGATAAGCGCAAACAATCATGCTTGAGTTAAATAATTCATGCCTTTTGAACGAAATTGATAGCTCACGGATACGTCATAACAAAAATTTCACGCAAATTCTCAACCTAAATCCCCTTCCCACATTTAAGTCCGACGTTGACCTCAACGTAAAGGATAAAGGAAGGGAGAATAAGGTTCAAAAGAATGTGACTCCCCTGACAAATAGATGACGTGTCGTGAAGAAGTCGTGACTGAATGCGTGAAGGTCGTGGATCGTGACTCGTGATATCCTGACATAACTAAAAAGAAAATGAAACGTAAAAAGGAACTAGACATAGCTAATAATAATAGTAGATTTCATATGCATCATAGTCATAGGCAAATAAAAGAAAGTACTAGATAGATAAAACATGGGTTGCCTCCCAAGAAGCGGTTCCTTTACAGTCTTTAGCCGGACGTGCTTTCGTTCGCTTAGGGTGGTTGGAAGCCGAGGTACAACACCTCTTTTCTGCTTAAGTCTCCCTTGCCTACATCCATACCTTGGAGTTGCCGCTTTTCGCCGAGCAGCGGTCTCAGCTCTAGTGGTGGTCGCTCCTCGACTGGCTCTTGTCCTTAACTTCTTTGCTGTTTTTGCCGATGATCATCGTGGGCTCGTCGACTTCCTCCTTGCTCAAAACTTGTGATAAACCTTACACGGGAGACGAGAAGTCATGCTCACAAGCATCTAAGTAATAACACTTATCCTCATGCTTATTACTCTTTTTATTGAATTAGCCATATTAAACGTAACCTTTTCACCGTCTACGTTCAAAGTCAATGTTCCATTCCTAACATCTATCAGAGTCTCACCTGTAGCTAAGAATGGTCTACCTAAAACTAATGGAACATTTTCATTCTCGTCCATCTCTAAGATCACAAAATCAGCAGGGATAACGATCTTATCGACCTTAACTAGCACATCCTCGATAACACCCCGAGGTATTTTAACGATCATCGACCAACTGAATACTCATCCTAGTGGATCGTGGTTCACCTAATCCTAAGCGCCTAAACATGGAATAAGGCATCAAATTTATACTAGCACCTAGATCAGCTAAGGCATGCTCGACTACTAAATCACCTACCAGACAAGGAATAGTAAAACTCCCTGGATCCTTGAGCTTTTTCGGTATCTTCCTCTGGATTATCGCCGAGCACTCTCCTCATAGGTATACTGTGGAGACATGTTCGAGCTTCCGTCGATTTGTCAGTAAGTCCTTCAGGAACTTCGCGAAACTGGGCATCTGCGTAATAGCTTCAACAAATGGTAAGTTAATATGTTGTTCTTTGCACATACCCATAAATCTGCTGAATAGCGCCTCATCTTTGTCATTCTTCAACCGTGCTGGATAGAGAACCTTTGGCTGGTACGGCCTCACTGGTGGCCGCTCGATCTCCTTCGCCTTTTCCTTTCGGGTGCGGCCTCCTCCTTTTTAGATTGGACCTTCTCTTTTTCAGGTGCAGCTTCCCTTAGTCGAGCTGGATACAGGATCTTCGGCTGGTACGGCTTCACGAATGCTCGCACCTTTTCTTTGTCATTCTTGACCTTCTCGACTCCGTTGCCCTTGCTTACCTCCACTTCTAGCTCGCCGTGGCTTTTGAAATCTACTTTCTTTTTAAAATCTGCTTTGCGGGTACTTCTTGCAATTCTCTCATGTTCCTCAAGGTTACCGCGTGCAATACTCTTTCGGATTTGGCTCGGTGTAGCTGGGAGTGATCCTTGATTTTGGCCCACCAGTTGCTTCTCTAACTGTCCCACTTGCTGCTCCAACTTCTTAACCGAAGCGTCTGTGTTCTGAGCACGTATGTTGTTCGCTTCCATATACTCCTCCATCTTCGTCATTCGACTCTCATGGGCTGCGGTTGTGTTGTCGAAGTTCGTGAGGAGCGCCTTCATCATGTCATTCATCTCTCTCATATCATCAGATCCTCCTGCGGGTGCGTCCTCATACTGGCGTGGTGCCCCGTTTTGGAAACCGGATGGTCTGGGCTGAAATCCTGCCGGTCCTTGCCCTTGGTGGTTCTGATTCCCATACGCCAAGTTGGGGTGCGCTCGGGGTTGGAAGCTCCGCTGGCCACCTTGGTAATTCCCCATGTAATCTACGTGCTCCGGCGACTGCCCGAGTTGGCATTCAGACGTTTCGTGGGCTGCGCCACAGATCTCCCACAGTGGTACATAAGGCATATGCTGCGTCGGTATGGTGGTGGCCACGGCGTTCACGGGCTGAGTCCGTCCGAATTTTGGGAGTAGTGCGCCGATGACTGTCTGCAGCTGAGAGTTCGTCGCAGCGATTTGTTGCTGAAGCGCCTCGAATTTGGCATTTGTGGCCGTCTTCGAATACGCCTGGTGTCTTCATTCTCGTATTGCCCCTCATGAAGCTGTTCCTCGAATAGTCCTCAATCAGATTCCAAGCGTCGGTCGCGTTAAGCTTCACGAGCCCTCCTCCTGCAGCTCCATCTAGCATGTGAACGGTCTGATTATTGAGCCCCTCGTGAAATCTGTTGAGCTGAGCTGCCTTTGACATTCCGTGTTGCGGGCACCTCTTCAGTAACGCCCTGTATCACTCCCACACCTCGTAGAAGTTCTCTGAGTCCTTCTGGTGAAAAAGAGAGATCTCTGTCTTCAACCTCAGCACCTCAGATAGTGGAAAATAATGATTGATGAAGGCGGCTCGCATCTCCTCCCAAGTAGTGATCGATCTGGGCGGCAATATATCCAACCAATCATTCGCCCTGAACTTGAGCGAGAATGGGAACAGCATCAACTTAATCGCATCGCCCGTGACTTCGTTGATCTTGATGGTGTCAGTCACCGTCAAGAAAGCCTTCAGATGGGAGTAGGGATCGTCGTCGGGATTGCCCTCAAACTGGGCCGTCTGGAAAATCATTTGAAGCCAAGAGTGCTTCAGCTCAAAGTTGTTGTTCTCGATCGGCGAGATGACAATCGCCGACTAGTACCGCCTAGCGCGGCATTCTTGAGGAGATCTTGTAGTGATGGATCCTCCTCGTGGACGGGCACTCTATGGTCCGCCATATCTACTCTGTATTTGGAGAAAGAAATCGACCCGTAAAAGAAATAACGAAAATAACAATGACTAGAAGAACAAATAACGCAAATAGTAATGAAGAAAAAAATAGGAAATCTTCAAATAAAAATGGCTAAATTACCGAAACTACGGTGTTCCTAATATCAATCTATTCCCGGCAACGGCGCCAAAAACTTGATCGACACGTGGTGTGCTAATGTAAATTTGCAAGTGCAACAAGTGATAATATAAAACGAATACCTAATTACTATCACCAACGTGCGATAGGCGGTGGACATATCGTGTGTAGTGCACTAAAGTGAGTAAACGAGTATCGAACACGAGGAATAAATTGACTACTAGTATTAACCTATCGACTCGATATCTAGCCTAAATAAAGCGTGCAGATTTTTGTACGAACTATCCTAACAGATAACCCCTAAATCAATGAGAGATTCAAATAACACGCCTAAACTGATAAGAGAGCTTTCAGATGATAAAGATGTGCTCGGGATTCGAATCCTGCTAGGTATTATCGCCTAAGACAATGAAATATTGTTCATACGTGGTTAAGATTAGATCGCAGTAATTTCCTACCCGCTCGCGGATTTGCTGTCGCCCTAGACACTCGCGAGGATCTAAGAATTAAGAATTACTAACAGCGAGGATCGAGTATTTGCTTTCGCCCTATACTCGAATCCTATCATCTACGAAAGGACTAATCTTTATTTAGCTGTGGCCCTAAACGATTTTCCATACATGCACTTTAACACATAGATATATTAATGCGAAGAAGCAATTCCGTAGAACGATAAATAGTCTAAACACGAGTTACGATAAACATACGTCTTAAATACGAAATAACCTAGCGTTCATCTAATCCCAAACACATAGGGAATTTAGCTACTCATGATTAAAGGAAAAATAACGAAAGAAATAAGGAACGAGGAAGAAAGATCCATGATCTTGGTATCCGCGATGGTAGCATGGATGAATCTTCGTTCTTCATTCAATTCGGCGTGATTGCGTCATTGATCCATCTCTCGTGCTCCGGGACGTGTTTCCCTGGTCTTTTCTGCTCTTTTTCGTCTCTTGGAGGTTAGGGTTGATATCTGGTAAGTGTCCCCATTTTCTGGATCGAAATCGTGCCTTTATATTGAAATTCGACACTATCACGGCCTGGACATGATACGTCACGGCCGTGACACTCTCGGGGCACAAAATGAGCTCACTGCCGAGCGTCACGACCTGGTGCAGTAGTGTCACGGCCGTGACACTCTCAACAGCTTTGCGGCAGTTTCGTATTTCTCTCAGACGGAGGGGTACACAAGATGTTCGATTGACCTGAAATTTAACCATAGATAGAAGACTTGCTATTCTTGATTCTGACCAAAGGGATTCTCAATCCGAGGTCTAGATTGAGAGATATAATTTTTTAGTCCGTTGCTACTTTTCAGGCGGGCTTCACGGCCGTGACTGTGCTCTGCATCGCTTGGCTTTCTCTTCTGCCTCTTGTCACGGCCTGGTGCAATGTGTGTCACGACCGTGATGGAGACCAGTGTCCTTTGGCTTCGGTTCTGTCTATTGTCACGGCCTGGTGCAAGGAATGTCACGGCCCTGATACATGACTGATTTCTTCATATTTGCTCCGCTTTGCCTTATTTTCGCTCCTTTTCGCCCGAGAGCCATCCTAAGGTCCTTCAATATCGAAAGAAGTGTAAAATATGGCGAATAAATGTTATAAAATTATGACCAGAGCTCTATTTTAACCCAATTAAATACTACAATAAACGTAGTGAAATACGTTTATCAACTCTCGTGTTTAGTGTGCTTAAGCGTGCCATCGTTTGTGATGTGGGGCTATCCCAATCGAAGAAACTTATAGGTCCGGGAAATATATAAAGTTACCGATAGAGTCGCATTTAGTGAAAATGATGCAAACGCGATTGTATGTAGGAGCTGGCTTGGGTGGGATGTGATAGGGACATAAAAGAAAGAAGGAAGTATACATATTTGAAGGTCCGCAAAAGAAGCGCGGCTAATTGTGTTCGTGGGCTTGTTTGTATGGGACATGGCCGAGACATAAACGAAATAACACGGGGAATTATGTGGTTCGGATCTTTGCAGATCCTACGTCCACGGGCCCTCTGAAACCTCCTTTCACTATACTTTAAATATACACACTCAAATTACTCATATCTCACGTTTTTCTCTCAAGAACACATAAGGAAATATATAAAGACGTTATTGATAGTCAGAGAATATTTTCTAAGTGTTGAGAAGTGTTGGAATGAGAATTATGTGTGAAAATGATGAAGTCCTCCTTTTATATGAGCTCTCAACGGATAGTATGGCATACATCCCAGAACTATCGGAGATGGGACGTCTTCCGTCATGTTAGGGACATCAGACTAGGACTTGACCCTGTGTTGTCAGGAGCAGGTGGCTGGCAGCAGCTTTCCTGCACTGTTAGGAATAGCAGGCAGCTGGAGATGGGACATATTCAGTCAGACCCTGTGTTGTTAGGAGCAGGTGGCTGGCAGCAGCTTTCCTGCACTGCTAGGAACAGCAGGCGGCTTGGAGATGGGACTGGCTCTGTCCTGTCAGGGACAGCAGGCGACTGGCAACTTTTCTTGTACAGTCACTCAGCGTGTTTTTCAGGCATCTGACCGTTTGGTGAAGCTTCTCCCTGACGCTTCCTCGGACCTGCTTATTATACTAGGTCCCAAAATACTTCCCCAATACGGGTATAAGTCCCCTAAAGTTGTTGGGTAAAATCCCCATTTCCTGTTGTTATTTCCCTACTTCCCAAAAACTCCAATTAGGGTTGTTCATTGGGTAAAAACCGAGCACGAACCGTACCGAATTTTGTTAACCAAAATTTTCGGTTCATATATTTTAAAATCGAACCGAACATAATCGGTTTGGTTTCGATTAAATCGAAATTATTTAATCGAAAAAAACCCAATTTGAATAAAAACACCTGAAAACAAAAATACATCATATTAAAGCTGAAGTATCAACGTACACCAAAATCATGAACTAAAAATAACAAGAAAACAAAAACAGTTATGATGTTTCGCATCCATACAGCCGACGAAATACATGCCAAAAGCAACAAAATAAATTCATAATTTATCAACCCAAAAGTAACAGAAGAACAACGACGTTGTGCATCTTGACTTTAATTCTTGGAACCCTATGCCAAGCCTAGCACTTCAATTCTTGAGAATTGTTAGATGCCGATGATGGTGGATTCAGGGCCGAGACTGGTACATAGCTCTTTTTTAAAGCGAACACAACAAACATCAAATAAAAAATAGACATATGAGCCAAATACGAAAATTAAAAGAATACTTGACAATACCTTGTTCGATTTTCTGAATTGAGTCGTAGTCTTCTTCCACTAAGTAGATTGGAGTCCTGCGAAGCCAATCTTGACAACAAATCGAAGATTGATCCATCTTTGGTGTTAGAGAAGCTCGAAATTCATCAATAGCTCGACCTCCAGTGCTAAAGGTGACTCAGAGGCAACAGTAGATACGGGCATAGCAAATACTTCACGAGTCAATCTCGATAATATAGGAAATCTTACACTATGAAGTTTCCACCATTCATTGATATCAAAAATCCATTGTATCATCCTCAGCCTGTTCACTTAAATACACGTCGACTTCTGATTGGTTTAAACCACCACTTTGTGACAATTCTCGATAATTCTGTCGATAACCCCTGCCACCCTTTTTGCAGTTTGACATTCACCACCAGATGCAGAATTCCTCGTCTTTCTCGAAGAACATGACGTAGATGAAGTGCTTTTCCTACAATCATCAAAGATCTCATAAAGAGCGTTTCTTGCCATGTTGGCCATTTCCTCACCACAATCAAACCCATATATATTCTTTAAAACAAACTGAAGATAATCAACTTATGACAAGGGTTAAGCAAAACTGCCAGAAAGATCAATATATTCATTTTATCAACACTTCCCCAATATTTATCGAACCCCTCATACCCTTGACATGGAAGCTACGACGTTCGTCGTCACTCTCAGCTCACTCTTTCAATAACATATCCATTTTACCAAGTTCATATAGAAACGTGTTAGACGTCACATACAACGAACCGAAACTCGATTTGTAAATTCGTAAAAATGCTTCAACACTTTCACTAACCGCTCAACAACAATCCAATCTTCTTTTCCAGGAAGTATTATCTTTCCATGAACACCATCGGGCATAAAGTCAGCACGAAAATCAGAATCACAAATAATATACCTATCAAATACTCCTTGAAATACCACAGCGGTCTCTAGCATTGTAAAGATCGAGTTCCATCTAGTTGAAACGTCTAAAGACAAGGATTTTTACTTTCAACCTTTTCTTCAATAGCAAAATCAATAAATTTCTTCATTCTAGAAGGTGATTGTCGAACAAAGGTTGATTTATTTCTTAAACCCGTCTTTCACAATAAGATTAACAATATGCGCCACACATCTCATGTCTAAAAATTTTCCACCACAAACTGTCGTTCCCCAACTAATGAACCTTCTTCTCAACTAGCTAATCGTGGTGTCGTTAGAAGAAGCATTATCACGGTAATGGTAAAAATCTTATCAATTCCCCAATCAAGAAAGCACTTCTCCATCAACAAGCCAACCTCAGCACCCTTATGGTAGGGCATGGAATGAAACTAAGAATCACCTTATGCAATGCCCAGTCGTCATCCATATAATGCCCGGCTAAGCACAAATAGTTGAGAGTCCATGCATTCGTGGTTATTGAGATCCTCTTTCCACTTGTTCGGAGATAACCCTTTAAGTTTTCTCGCTCTTCATAGTATAGCTTGTAACAATCTCTAGTGATTGCTGTTCTTGATGAGACGTAGAATTGAGAACAAGTCACTGGTATGATGTATCGAAATCCTTCATTTTCCACAAACGTAAAACGTAATTCATCCATGATAATCATCCGACTAGCGGTTTTCTAACTGAGTCTTCATCAAACTTCCAGTTAGAAGGCATTCCTTTCAATTCTCTCGTCAAAACTCTGAATTGTATGATTTTCTCCAGCATTATCGGGATGTTTCTTACAAACCCTCATATGATTAGTCATTCCAGATGTTCCATTTATTTAGTATCAGTAGCGTATGATTTCTCGCAATACTTGCATTTAGCTCTCGGATTTCCATCTTTATCGGTACACGGTGTGAAGTGATCCCAAGCTCTAGATCTTCCAACTGTCTCCTTTCTCTTTGGCCTCTAACTTGGTTCTGGACTTTGTTCTCCATTTCACCGTCTTCATTGATTTCATTTTCACAAGGTGGAGTTGCCGATGGAGGTTCAGTAGAAGCCTATGAAGTTCGAGAATTTGCTTCGATGTTGTTGATGCCTAATGTTGTACATGTAAACAAAAAATCACATTTAAGAAAAAAAAACAGAACAAAATTCTGCTATTATCCGATAAGAGGGAAACAAAACTTACAGGAAATGTTAAACCCTAAATAGTGAATCTAGTACAGTTATTGTTAATCTCGATCATCAGACACGAAATAGAAAACGTCACAACAAACATAGCTCGATAACACTAAGAACAGAAAAAAAAGAATCACAAAAAAAACAATAGAGAAATAACAAAAGCACAAAAAACCAAGATTGTAGCACAAAGCTTCAGAAGCGAACCTAATGATCTTCAGAAAAGTGACTCTTTAGCTAGAGAATCGAATGATGAGGGACATGAATGGGGTACGTTTGGTGTTCCGTTTGCGTTTCAAATGAAGTTTGGGGAAGAAGAAAGACTTCAAAGAAAATATAACAACGATTATTTCTTCCTTTTCTTTCTGGACTAAAAGATTAACATTGTGTTATTGGGATGGGCTGATTGTACTCGGTTATTATTAAAAGTGTATAATCTTAAAACAATATTTAGTTAAAATCGGTAAATTCGGTCTTTATTCGGATGACCGATTAACCGAATTGAAAAAACCGAATTTTTTGGTTTTCTATTTTTAAGAACCTAAAACTGAACCGAACCAGTTCACACCGAATTTTTGGTTCAGTTCGGTTATTCGGTTACCCCGACTTTTGATCACCCCTAACTCCAATGATTTCCTTTATTTTATTAATAAGCCTGCCTAATTTCTGTGCCACATTAACCACTCCCCTGCTCTAATTTACATTTGGGACAAAGTGAATTAGAGTAAAATATTCTTAGGCACGCGTTACCTCCAGCGACAAGTAGCTGATTCTTACCATCCCTGGGAAGTCCCATCCCTTCGTTAGAAATGGCCCTTCACGATTTGCTTCCTGCATTCTTACTTTTTGAACTCGCGACTTCCCCTCTCTTCATAAGTTCATCAAATGGTTCTGGCGAGTAAGGTTCTTTGTCAAAATTTTTGGACATGCGTGATCATCCTCGGGCAATCTATCAATTTGGTTTCTTCCCGCGGAAGTATGACAATGACTGTTGGCCCGCAGTCAAGGGTGGCCGAATCTTGTGAGCTTCTTGGGACGTGGAGGGACCTGATGGCGGCGCTTCTCTTCGAGCCTTGCACTTCTCTGATTCAATTGAAAGAGATCCTCAGGTCCTGCTGCACATTGCTCCTACCTCCTGGGACATCCTTTGGTATAAACTCTTTCCTATTTTTCAGGGTGGTGACGGCCTGTAAGAAATATTTTGTCATGTTCTTCCTTTCGGGACATAATGGTATACGGATTCGGGGAGCTTAATTCCCTATGTTCTCATGTTTCATCCAGGTCCTTGTGAATTTTGATAGATATGCCTCGTATTTCCCTACTATATGACCATCACTTTATGTATTTTCGTCCGGACCTAAATCTTCTTGAGGATATCATCCAGCGGCATGGTTATAACGGCAGCTCTCTTACATGCGTGGGTATAGCGCCGTTCGCTTAAATGCATGGTTATAGCGCTAGCTCGCTTAAATGCGTGGGTATAGCGGCCGCTCGCTTAAATGAGTGGTTATAGCGCAAGCTAGCTTAAATGCATGGTTATAGTGCCAGCTCTCTTAAATGCATGGTTATAGCGCCCCGCTCGCTTAGTATTCGTAAACCAAGTACGAATGAACAGGCCATCGGTTGCAAGGACCGTCATCCTTGTCCTCATGTGCCATTTACGCTAGGCTCTCTATGTCCTTAGCGAATCTCAGTTTCGTAGACATTCGGTCTTTGTAAATTTGGGATCCCCGGCACCATTCACGTCGCAGGTTTATTGAAGGCCTTTGATGTCCTGTACGCTGCAGCCCGTCGGCGGCGGCATCTTGTACACTCTTATGGCATCATCACATCGCAGATATATTATCTTTAAAGTCAGGTATGCCGCAGGCCCGTCAGCCTTTGGTATCATTTCACGTCGCAGATATATTATCTTGATGTCGCGTACACCGCAGGTCCGTCGACCCACCCATAGGTCGTTGATGTCATTCACGCCGCGGACCCGGAGGTTATTGGTGTCATTCACGTAGCCGACCCTGAGGTCATTGGTGTCATTCACGCCGCCGACCCAGAGATCATTGGTGTCAAAGGACTTGATCCCAGCACGGGGCTAGCTTGAAGGTCCTGAGCAAACAGGTGCCTTCGAGTACCAGTACGAAGCTGGGCTTAGAGGTTCATAAAGTAGATTGGGCCTTTGAATGCGAACGTGAAGCTGGGCTTACATATCCCATTAGATTGGGTCATCGCAGACCAGTGCGGAGTTGGGCTTGATCGCCTATAGGTCTTTGTACGCCAGCGTAGAGCTGGATTTTAGGTCCCGA
Organism: Craterostigma plantagineum; assembly: GCA_027422505.1. Classification (NCBI taxonomy): domain Eukaryota; kingdom Viridiplantae; phylum Streptophyta; class Magnoliopsida; order Lamiales; family Linderniaceae; genus Craterostigma; species Craterostigma plantagineum. The sequence goes on along the minus strand of JAPQWV010002316.1, from coordinate 27,554 downwards.
ACCATTAGGTCGGGTCTTGGTACCAGCGTGGAGCTGGGTTTAGGTCCCGAGCCGATGGGTCAAGTCTTTGTTTCTAGCGTATAGTGGCTTCTAGGTCCGCGGATCTGGACTGATCTCCTGCAGATCTCTGTATTCCAGCCGAATATTCGTACACCAGTGCAGAGCTGCAATTTTACTTCCCGCGTATCTTTGTACGCCAGCGCAGAGCTGGGCCTTTAATTCCTTCAAATGCTCAGGTGTACGATTCCAGCTCTGTTTAAAAGTGGAATCACTTATTGGAGTGCCTGACGTTCTACTATGACAAGGACATGACCCTGATTGGAGCTAGCCCCTATCTGTAGGAGGCGGATGTTGTCTACCTTTAGTCGGCAGATCCATCGAACTCCTTCTCAGCTACCTTCAAACCTGCTCTAGACCATGATCAACGAACTCCCTTAGATGTCCCGCTAAGATGTGTCCTTCGATTTCATCCTTCGCATGATAAGAACTGTTACTATGGTGGCATATTTATTATCGTATCTATAATATTAATGAGAATGAGATTTAGAGGGCCCTGAAGTCCCAGCTAAGGTCATGTGCCAGCGTGGAGCTGGGTTTTATCTCCCGTGGATCTTCATGTGACAGAGCGGAGCTTGACTTTTATCTCCAGCGGAGCTGTGCATTTATCTCCGCGGACTTCATGTGACAGAGCAGGGCTCGGCTTTTCTATCCCACAAAGTTGTACATTCATCTCCTGTGGGTCTTCATGTGCTAGAGCGGAGCTTGGCTTTTTATCCCCCGCGGACTTCGAGTGCCAGCCCGGAGCTGGGTTTTATCTTCTGCTGATCTTCATGTGCCATAGTGGAGCCCGGCTTTTATCTCCCGCAGAACTTCGGGCGCCAGCGCGGAGCTGGGCATTTTTTGCCTTCTTCTTGTACATCTGTTGAAGAGACGGATGTGTTTGGAGTCAATATGCAAGAAAGGATGTGGGTCAGTCGTTGGTCCCTGATTATCTCCTTCAACAACTTTCGGAACTGCTTATACAGCCATACAGGGAACTCCCCAGCCAGCTTCATAAACGTGGCTACGACACTGACGCCTCAACTCGAAGTTCCCACAGACGGCGGCATTTGATGTGGGGCTATCCCGAAATTAATAGGTCCGGGAAATATATAACTTAGCGGTAGAGTCGCGTTTAAGTGAAAATGATGCAAACGCATTGTATGTAGGAGCTGGCTTGGATGGGATGTGATAGGGACGTAAAAGAAAGAAGGAAGTGTATATATTTGAAGGTCCGCTAGGCCCGCAATAGAAGCAGGGCTATTGTGCACGTGGGCTTGTTTGTATGGGACATGGCCGGGACATAAACGAAATAACACGGGTAATTATGTGGTTCGGATCTTTGCAGATTCCACGAGCACTCTAAGACCTTATTTCACTATACTTTAATCATTTACACACTCAAATTACTCATATCTCACGTTTTTCCCTCAAGAACACATAAGAAAATATATAAAGACGTTATTGGTAGTGAGAGAGAATATTTTTTAGTGTTGAGCAAGTGTTGGAATGAGAATGTGTGAAAATGATTAAGTCCTCCTTTTATAGGAGCTCTCAACGGATAGTCTGGCTTACATCCCAGAATTCCCGAAAATGGGACGTCTTCCGTCTTGTCATAGGCATAAGACTAGGACTTGACCCTGTGTTGTCAGGAGCAGGTGGCTGGCAGCAGCTTTCCTGCACTGTCAGGAACAGCAGGCGGCTGGAGATGGCACGTATTCAGTCATTTCAGGGACATCAGGCTGGGACTTAACCCTGTGTTGTGATAAGTTAGGATTTTACATCATTTTTATACCCCGTTAAAGGTATTTTCAGTCGTTATTCATAATAATACAGTTCAATATTCGATGCTTACGTTTGCATTTCATGATTGATAGATAACAACGTGAAACGAACTAAGAGATGAGAAAATCCAGTCAAGGAGAGAAGCAGCGATATGAAGCAAGGGCATAAAGCAAAGCAGCTCATTCAATCAAATATATTTTCTATTTGCGGATCAAATGGCAGCCCATTATATTCTAAGCCCACAAGAGAGGCCCAAATAAAATGGTGGCATGGCTTACGTTTTACACATGCATGGGAGAAAGGGTCAAAGATTCCACTCCAAGTTAGGTGCGGACTTCAAGGAAAGAGAGAGGCAAGATATAATACACATGCGATGAAGATTTGAGGAGGGAATATATACCATATTTATTGCTTTAAGTCGGCACTCTGATTTTCTATAAAAAGGACGACTGAAAATACGAGGAGGGCAGCGAATAATAGAGGAACTCTGCACAGAGCTGCGACGAAAGAAAAAAAAAATAGAAAGCTCTTGGACGGCTGCGAGGAATTTTGACGGCGAAGAGCGAGACAAGCCGAGCACCGAAAAAGGGCGAATTTCTTATCTTTTAATATTTCATTTTCGACAATGTTTTCTTTTGATTCTTTGTCGTTTTCGTATATTAATATGCTAGGCTAATTTCTTTGTGATTGAGGCCGTGTGAGGCCGAATTATGACTACGTATGAATGCTATTATTATTTTATTTAATCGTATGATTTGAGTTATGTGTTCGCTATTGAGTCTAATGACGTGTGTGTGATCGGCCACCGCACACACGATTATTGACCAAGTACATGAGACCGAAAAGGTGATTAGAAAGGTTAGATCAAAATAGCGAGCACCACTACGTAAAACCGACCGGAGATGGAATTCGGTTTCGTATGTGTGGTTTCTGGGATCTTAGGCGCCGAAAGCGCCTAAACTCGGGGAATTTCACGAAGAATTAATGCACGTGTAGGAACTACAGTCATATAGATATAGTTGATTGGTTCTCTATTTACGTAGGGTTGCTATTGCGGGACAAACGAGTAGCACGTATGTTAGGAAATTCCACCTTGACTTGATTCATGTTGATTAGATAGATGATATTGCATGAAGACGTAGGAGTAATTTGCGCCGAGCATGTGTCTTAATCACGTCGTCGTTAACTGCTTTATCCTCATCTATTTTATTTGTGATTATTTTATTATTTGCGTCTTTTATTTCTTTTATCAAATAATCAAAACTATAAAATCTCGTTAGTCTAAATTAGAACTAGGAATATTTTCTTAGAATTAATCGAGCTGTCTTCGTGGATCGATACTCGGACTTCGTCCGTTTGATACTACTTGCACGACCTAGTACACTTGCTAGTATTTGAGCGTGTCAAGTTTTTGGCGCCGTTGCCGGGGACAGCAATATTATTAGTTTTTTTGATTTTATTCCAGTTTTAGTTTAGATTTAATATTATTTTTATTATTATTGTTATTATTTATATTATTATTTTCTTTGTTTTTTATTAGCATTTTTTTATTCACTTATTTTTACTTTTTATTTTTATTTTTATTTTTATTTTTATTTTTATTTTTATTTTTATTTTTATTTTTATTTTTTTTTTTTTTTGCAGAAATAATGAAGAATCAAGAACACGAGGGGGTTCCTCCACGACCTACTTTACTAAGTCGAGCACTTCCGGGACTTTTCGATGACAACGATCCAATTGTCATTCCCGCCGGGCCAAATAATCATTTCGAGATCAAACCTGTTACTATACAGATGGTTACGGGTGCAACACAATTTCAGGGGCTGGCACATGAGGACGCAAATTCGCACATTTTGAAATTCACTCAAATTTGCAAGACTGTTAAGTATCTCGGAGTGTCGACAGAAGTGATAAAACTGACATTTTTTTCCCTTTTCTCTGACAGGTAAAGCCTCTGAATGGTTCTCATCATTGCCACATGCATCTATCACTAGTTGGGAGCAACTAGTAGAGTGTTTTCTTGGCAAGTATTATCCACTCTCAAGGACGAGCGAAATCAGGGCGGAACTTGTTAACTTCAAACAAGAAAGCGCGGAGACACTGAGCGACGCATGGAATCGATACAAAAGTCTCCTCAGACAGTGCCCCAATCACAGCATTCCGTTGATCGTGCAGATGCAATCGTTCTTTTTGGGACTTAGCACACAAAATAAGAGGATCGTGGATGGAGGATGCGGACGAAGTTTCATGGAATTGGGCGACACAGATGCACTCGCAGCCATCGAGAGGATCGCGGCCTACCCCGCACGATATACTGAGCAAGATCTGGATCGTCGGACGGCTGGGGTACATGAGATTAGTAGCTCACTGGAGGCGCAATTTGAGGCTATACACCGGGAGACTAGACATGATGCAGGCCAAGAACCCCGAGGAAGTGAAACAAATCCAATCAAGGCAAAAGAACTTCTACTCGAACACATACGACCCGAGCTGGAGAAGCCATCCAAATCTGTCTTATGGCAACTCGCACTACTTGAAGCCTCCAGAATTTCAAAGTCAACATAGCACGCCACCACCACAACAAAAGGCCGATTGGGAGATAGCATTTGAGAAATTAACGGACTATCAAGGCGGTCAGAATCGTAAGATAGATGAGCGGCTCAACAAGACAGAGGATACAATGCATAGTCTGGTGACTACAATTGGACATTTAACAACTTCAATGGCCGAGCGCAAGCCTGGCACGCTCCCGAGCGATACCGAAAGAACCCTCGAGAGTACGCGAATGCCTTTGAACTAAGAAGTGGAAAGAAGCTTGAATCTCTCCAAGAGACCAAGGATTTGGAGGTAGCAAAAGAGACAGAGACATCCGATCAGAGCGAAGTCACGACCACGAATGCTAGGATTAATGAAAAGGACAAGCGGATCGAAAAAGTCGAGGACGAGCCAGACTTACTCTTGGAGGAAAAGAAGGTCAACCACTCCCATCGATAAAAATCCGACTCCATTTCCAGCGGCTTTACGAAAAGGGAAAGAATCATGAAGATTTTGATCGTTTCATTAATATATTTAAGAAACTTGAAGTTAATATCCCTTTTGTTGAGGCTTTGTTGCAGATGCCAAAGTACGCCAAATGCCTGAAGGAGCTACTATTCAAGAGAAAAAGTTAGAAAGAATACGGAACGATTGCTCCACCGAAGAATGTTCAGCGTATTACAGAAGAAGCTTCCGCCGAAGCTAAGGATCGAGGGAGTTTCTCTATCCTTGTTCTATTGGTTCTCTTTCATTTAATAATGTATTATGCGATCTTGGTGCGAGTATTAATTGATGCCATTTTCATTATTTAGGAAATTGGGACTTGGCGAGCCGAAACCCACATCGACTATCCTTCAGCTCGCCGATAGATCTATCACGTATCCACGAGGAAAAATGGAAGACGTATTGGTGAAAGTAGGAGAACACTACTTCCCGGCTGATTTTATTGTGTTGGATATGGAGAAGACGACGACCTCCCATTGATACTCGGACGCCCGTTCCTAAACACGGCAAGAGCTATCATTGATGTCGGTAATGGTAAACTTATTTTGCAAGTAGGGGACGAGAAAGTTGAATTCGATGTTTATAAATCTATGAAACGCCCTACTGATGATTCTTGTTCCTTTATCGATATCTTTGACCCTTGTGCTTTTAAGTGTTCTGAGTCTTTCAGGTACAACTTGTCTGGAGAGAATACCAGCAAGCTGAAGGACCGCCAGAACATGAGGCTGACGCTCGAATAGATGCGCCGAATGGGAACAGGCTAAATCTAGTCATAACTTAGTTTCTTCTGTGTTGAATTTTAACAGGTGGACCCCATGGACTAAAAACAGCAGTTGCTCTAAATCTATCAAGAAGGTGGTTTCGCCGACGAAAAAGAAAAAAGCGTCGTCAGAAAGATTGCACAGACGATGGCATCTACATATGGCGAAAAAAGGAGAACTCTCGACCCCACACGATGATGCAGACACTATCACCAGGAAGAGGGGAACCCAATGTATACAACGATCGAGATGTTTGGAACGAAGACTCGATCAACCTCGATCGTTCCACCAGAATAAGCGGTTTGTGAGTCGAGCTAACGACTATAAAAGCAGCGCTTCTTGGGAGGAAACCCAAGGCCTATCGATGCATATATTATTTATTAAGTTCTATTTTATAGTATTTTTTTTTAATAAAAATTTGCTCTCACGGTGCCGCCTAGTTACGTTTTCTCGCAGGCTCATAACCAGTTGTGGGTTGCCCGTTCGTGATGGTTGCTGGTACTGCGCATCAACAAGTCTTCTACATCGATCGACGTAAAAATTCAGGGCAGTTTCACTTCTACTCTTTCTTTGCTTTTAATTTACACATTGAGGACAATGTGCTATTAGTTTGGGGTGGGATTGTGACACATGCTAGATTAATATGCTTACATATTTTGGTATCAATGCGTTTCGATCTTTTAGTGGGTATAACTGATGGAAGTTGCGATTTGAACGCCATCTACGAAATCTCCTGTCTATGATGAAAATTTTTAAATTTTACCGTGTCGTGATATGATTCGATAATTGAGTGAGATAGTCTTACATGTTGCATTGTCGTGATATTAGCATGATTATTTGGCTATATTGACTGCTTTAGGAGAGTATTGCGTATCATGAAGCACAAACCCAGCTATATATGTGAGTTTTGAGCCATCAGAGATTAATTCAGAGCAACTCATATGCTCGGTGTTTATTCTTGTGTGACACGCATGGACTGAATATTTTCGAACTTGCTTGTTATGCATGTCAATGGTTATTATGTGGATTTTTGTGTTCGAAAATGAGAAGGGCACTAGGATTGAGTCATTGGCCTAAATATTTCCTCACCTTACGTTTTTACCACTTAGCGAGCCCCTTTGAGCCTTAATTGACTTATTTGTTGATTTGGAGCCCAGATATTTAGCCTAATTACCTCAAATTTAGCCTATACGACCCCTCATCAACGTGTTAATATATCGATATCGTGAATAGTGGCTTGTTGGTTGAGAAGGAGCTAATCGTCGATGCATGTTAGTTATGAACTCGTCTATGATATAGATCTCTCGCGTAAATATTGCAGTGGACTAGAAACCTCTCCATTCGATAAGACGTAAAAAAAAAACATAGGAGGGGCTGGTTCGAAAAAAAAGAAAAGCGAAAAAAAAAAAAAAAGAGAAGGCAAGCGAGAAGAGCCAAAAAAGGAAAAAGGACGAGTCGACTGAAAATAGGCACGGCGTTAGAAGAGCGAAATAAGTAGTTAGAAAGAAGCGCATTCGATGAGTTACACGTTTGATACTTTTAGCTTACTTTCCCATATGCGCACCTTCAATACCCGAGCCCCATTACAACCCTTAATGAAAGACCCTTTGATTCGTGCATGACTTCTACTATGTGACTATGATGTGATATATTTGCAAGCATAGAGTAATATCTTTACATGTCGTGCATTGAGCGTTTTTTTATACAGACCCCTTTGAAAAACACTTCGAGCGACTTGAGCGACCCTTGTGAGAGTTGTGGATTGATGCGTAGTACGATTCTAGAAATGTCTTTCATGCTATGATAAGATTGCGACTTATTACCTCATGCCTCGTGTTTTGACTAGATTGTTCATTAGTCGATGAGTATCTCGACTTTATATGCCTTTACGTTTCTGAGATGAAACAGGAGGATTCCATTGATAGATGTTCTATAATCCTAACTTTTAATTTGGTTTTATTTCGCTTTTATGATCGAGGACGATCGAAGCTAGTTTGGGGGTTTGTTGATAAGTTAGGATTTTACACATTTTTATACCCGTTAAAGCGTATTTTCAGTCGTTATTCATAATAATACAGTTCAATATTCGATGCTTACGTTTGCATTTCATGATTGATAGATAACAACGTGAAACGAACTAAGAGATGAGAAAATCCAGTCAAGGAGAGAAGCAGCGATTTGAAGCAAGGGCATAAAAGCAAAGCAGCTCATTCAATCAAATATATTTTCTATTGCGGATCAAACGCAGCCATTAATATTCTAAGCCCACAAGAGGGAGGCCCAAATAAAATGGTGGCATGGCTTACGTTTTACACATGCATGGGAGAAAGGGTCAAAGATTCCACTCCAAGTTAGGTGCGGACTTCAAGGAAAGAGAGAGGCAAGATATAATAACATGCTATGAAGATTTGAGGAGGGAATATATACCATATTTATGTTTAATTCGGCACTCTGATTTTCTATAAAAAGGACGGACGACTGAAAATACGAGGGAGGCAGCGAATAATAGAGGAACTCTTGCACCGAGCTGCGACGAAATAAAAAAAAAATAGAAAAGCTCTTGGACGGCTGCGAGGAATTTTGACGGCGAAGAGCGAGACAAGCCGAGCACCGAAAAAGGGCGAATTTCTTATCTTTTAATATTTCGTTTTCGACAATGTTTTCTTTTGATTCTTTGTCGTTTTCGTATATTAATATGCTAGGCTAATTTCTTTTGTGATTGAGGCCGTGTGAGGCCGAATTATGACTACGTATGAATGCTATTATTATTTTATTAATCGTATGATTTGAGTTATTTGTTCGCTATTGAGTCTAATGACGTGTGTGTGATCGGCCACCGCACACACGATTATTGACCTAGTACATGAGACCGAAAAGGTGATTAGAAAGGTTAGATCAAAATAGCGAGCACCACTACGTAAAACCGACCAGAGATGGAATTCGGTTTCGTATGTGTGGTTTCTGAGATCTTAGGCGCCGAAAGCGCCTAAACTCGGGGAATTTCACGAAGAATTAATGCACGTGTAGGAACTACAGTCATTAGATATAGTGATTGGTTCTCTATTTACGTAGGGTTGCTATTGCGGGACAAACGAGTAGCACGTATGTTAGGAAATTCCACCTTGACTTGATTCATGTTGATTAGATAGATGATATTGCATGAAGACGTAGGAGTAATTTGCGCCGAGCATGTGTCTTAATCACGTCGTCGTTAACTGCTTTATCCTCATCTATTTTATTTGTGATTATTTTATTATTTGCGTCTTTTATTCTTTTATCAAATAATCAAAACTATAAAAATCTCGTTAGTTAAATTAGAACTAGGAATATTTTCTTAGAATTAATCGAGCTGTCTTCGTGGATCGATACTCGGACTTCGTCCGTTTTATACTACTTGCACGACCTAGTACACTTGCTAGTATTTGAGCGTGTCATGTTGTCAGGAGCAGGTGGCTGGCAGCAGCTCTCCTGCACTGTCAGGAACAACAGGCGGCTGGAGATGGGACTGGCTCCGTGCTGTCACGGACAGCAGGCGGTTGCAGCTTTTCTTGTCTGTCAATCAACGTGTCTTTTCAGGCATCTGACCGTTCGGTGAAGCTTCTCCCTGACGCTTCCTCAAGACCTGCATAGCATACTAGGTCCCAAAACACTTCCCTAATACGGGTATAAGTACCCTAAAGTTGTTCGAGGTCCATAAAATCCCCATTCCCTGCTGTTATCTCCATATTTCCAAAAACTCTAATTCTATCAAGTCTTTCTAATAATCACTTTATCTAATTATTTCCTTAATTTTATTAATTAGCCTGCCTAATTTCCGTGCCACATCAGTTTGTTTACTTTGTTTGAGTGAATAAAGCAAACAACAACAGAGTTATGGGCAAAGCCCAGCCTTTTCTTTATTCCCAAAAGATAACAAGGACTCTCACAAGAATACACTTTACAGCAGTATTTCGGATGCCTAAAATACAAGGCAACATAAGCTATTTGAAAATACTTCATCAGCCTTCAGTTGGCTAAGTTCAAATGGACTAGAATTGCTCCAGGGAGGTTCCTTACGGACTGAAACTGTCAGGCCGCCAGGCAGTTTCTTACTTGCTGGTTCAGGGAAGTTCTTGGCCAGGCTGAGTCTTGGAACCGCTTGCCATCAACTGCCTGGAAATTACTCCCCGAGCCAGACCAAACCTCCCTGGTAAGTTCTCGCCAAGCTAGGCCAAACCGCCCTGGAAACTGCCTCAACTGCTCGCCGGGCCAGGCCGACCGAGCCATCTTGGAACTTGGCCAAGAATGTCTCCCGTATGGTTAGGCGCTACACCAAGCCAGCGCCAGTGTCCCGCACATCATGTCCTAGCGCGCGAACGTCCTGCCCAAGGATCCCGCGCATTGCGCATAAGTCCCACACATGTTTGCCCGAGCGCCACGCGCGCCGCGCGCGTTTATGCCAACTTTGTGCCCGTGTGATGCGTCCGATGCTGAGTGATGTGCGCGCCTTGCCGTGCGCACTAACCAACTATGCTCGCGTGTGCTGCGCGGGCTGTGTTCCTCGCAAGTCCTGGCCAGGCGAGACACTCCACCAAGCAAACGCCCCCATATGCGTGGCACGTGCGTTCCTAGCTGAAGTGACGCACGGCCACGTCATCCCCCAAAGTTAGGGGTCTAAACACTTGCTTAGTATCAATTATTAGAGCTGGCTTGTCGGTGTTTCTCCGTTGAATCAAAGTCTTCCGTAAGCGATGTCTTTGGCCCATGTTCCACACTTCACAAATAGCGGGATGAAATATCCCGATATTAGAAATGAGGGGTCCTTCCTAAAACAAATTGGTGATAAAAGAAGAAAATCTCTTATATATACTGGCTTGAAGAGCTTGAGTTATCCGATATGGAACAAAGCACACTTGTAATCTCAACCAATGTTTTCAATAGCGAAAAAATGCGTGCTATGAAGCGCGCTATTGCTTTGTTTCACTGCAAAACGCTCTGGCGTGCATATTAAATAGCGTTGCTTTATTTATTTTATGTTTGCTTTTGTCCTTTAAGAAGACACGTGACGGTATGCAATGGTAGCCCATAATGTCATAGTTTTTTTTCTATTTTAGATTAATTTTTTATGTTTTTAAATTATACATTCCATCCAAATAATAAGATCATTGTTATCTCATGATACTTATACGATAAAAATAAATAAAGACAACTATTCTTGTTTCATGACGATCAATATGATATGCATATCAAATATTTAAAGTTTTTACTTTAAATTATTGCTTGCTCGATTTATTACTTGTCTTAATATCATATGCTATATTCGGCATATAAGTGTCGTACTCGAAATACTCACCCAATACGGTACGCTGTTTACGCTACGCCATATCAGAAGAAAAAACGCGACACCCTGCGCTATACGCATTTTAAAACATTGATCTCAACACAATACAATATGGTATTATCAGGATATAGTAGGTCATATAAGCAATGATTACAATGAGAAGTTACTCATGTTCCTTTCACTTCATCATCACCAATATTTTATATTAGTCCATGTTGGTGCTACAAAATCTGATTTCTCCAGTATGTTATAGTAGTCATACATTTTGAATCGAATCGAAACAGTTAGTAATAAAGAGTTAACACAATCTAAACAGCAAAAGACTTACCCGAAAGATTTTCCATTTCTGAGTTTTTGGTTTCCTTATCTCTGGTTCGCTAGTACCTCCTATATGATCCTTTAAACTTGTTGGAGTGAACTAAACATATGCTTGAGGCTTCCTCGCCAAGCAATCATGTCAAATCTTGGTGTTTGGGAACACCTCACTTGATCGCATTCTATATTTTGACATTGACACGTCATGGAAGGAGGTTATGAGGACTCGTCGTCATTGTCCAAGTCGGTTCCAATCAATCTCTTCTGAATACTAGGTCAGGCAAAATATTAGGCCAAACAAATTTTCATCTTACTTAGTCATACTTTTTGTTCCTCAAAGTAAAAAATTAAACATTTCTTTCTTGGAGTAGTAGATATTTTCGTTGAAATTCCATCCAACTTGAGAACGATATTTCCACAAATTATCGCATTAGCATTGGAATGAAAAACCTCGTCTTACTAGGATTGTTGTCGATGTCCAAAATCGTTTCAAATCTTGTGGAGAACCTTGGCTTCTTATTATTGTATCTTCCGTTTGTAATATTATTCTGGGTAGTTGTTCTAATGGAGAATTTGTTGGAAATAAACTCACGCGAACACAAGTGAACACGATCTCGTTTTGTGAAGCTGAATCGACTACTATTTCCGTAGCCTCTGTATTCGTTAAATAATAGTTTACATGGAAGCTATTAAATGCCTTACAATCAGGGCGACTAATTTAGCCTACGCTAATAAGGAAAAGATAATCACTCCCTAAGGAAAATAAAATCATATCCTAAGCTAATAAGGAAGGTAGATCACAAGGATTATTCCCACAATCTCCTCCTAAGCTTGTGTCCACCGTTGATGTCGATCAGGCCGATCTTGCCCCGTAGCTCATGAAACTTGGTCCTTCCAAGCGGTTTCGTCAGAATGTCGCCCAGCTGATCCTCGCTTCTGATGAACTCTACATCAATTAAGCCTTCTTTTCAGCCTCCCGAACGAAGTGGTATTTCACTCGGATGTGCTTACTCTGTCCGTGGAGTACTGGATTCTTGATCAAAGCAATAGCAGACTTATTGTCCACCCTCAGCATTGGCGCTCTTGCTGTTGTTCCCTGCACCTCAGATAACACACGAGCGAGCCATAATGCTTGACAAGCAGCATTAGCAGCTGCTATATACTCCGCCTCACAGCTGGACTGAGCCACCACCTTCTGCTTCATGGATTGCCAGGTGATCGGGCTCCCGCTGAGGAAGAAAATCACGCCAGTTGTGCTTTTACTTGTATCAACATCCCCGGCGTAATCACTGTCGCTGAAGCCTGTCAGATAAGTCTCCTCCTTCTCCTTCCTGCCGAACCAGAGTCCCCAATCTTGGGTCCCAGCCACATAGCGCAGGATGCGCTTCACAGCTGCAAGGTGATCCTCGCGTGGATCCTCCAGAAACCGAATCACATAGCCAACCGCGAACGCTAGATCTGGGCGAGTGTTGACCAAGTACCTCAAGCTCCCAACGACTCTCCTGTATGCCGTCGCATCGACCGGCGGCTCTGTGCTGAGCTTGCTCAACTTCAGGCGTGGTTCCATTGGCGGCTGCTCGACGTAGACCTCCTCCTCCAGGTCTCCGTTCAAGAACGCTGACTTGACGTCCATATGGTGTACCTCCCATCCTTCATGCGTCGCGAGGGCAATGATCAGGCGCACCGAGTCTAATCGCGCCACCGGTGCGAACACTTCATCGTAGTCGATGCCGTGCCGCTGTGCGTAACCCTTCACCACGAGGCGCGCCTTATGCTTGGACACCGCCCCGTGCTCGTCCCTCTTCACCTTGAAAGACCCACTTCAAGCGATCGCCCGACGGCCCGGCGGGGAGGTCGGCGAGAGACCACGTCTGGTTGTCCTCAATCGAGTCCATCTCCTCCATCATCGCCTTCCTCCAGCTGGGGCTGCGTTCCGCCTCGGCGAACGACGCAGGTTCGTCGGAGCTCATGGCGTGGAGCTCCTCTCCCATCAGTGCTCGTGGCACGAAGCCACGAGGCAAAGCCGGTCCGATGATGTTGTCGATCTTTTGAAACCGGAGAGGGACGTCGTCGTCGTGGTCGGCGTCCAAGTGCTCGTCGACGTCGCTCGGCGGTGAGGCGAACTCCACCTCATGTGCCCCACCAGATCCTGCTGGTTCACCACCTTGAGGCGATGTCGGCGACGTCAGCTTGCCCTCCTGAGTTGTAGTTCCAGGTGCCTGCTCAGTGCTCTCGGCCACCGGATGTCCTGGTTCGCGATGGAGTACTCCACCGTGAACACATCGTCGCCGCCTTTCGATTCGCCGTCGGCCTCTACAGAGTCCCAGTCCCATTGGGCTCCCTCGTCGAACACCACGTCGCGCGTCACGTGGACACGCTTCGTAACAGGGTCGTAAGCGCGGTACGCTTTGGAGCCGCGCTCGTAGCCGATTGAAGATCATCTTACGACCACGATCTCGAGCTTTTCAATGCGGCGTTGTGTTCCGTACGTAGACGATGCAGCCGAATGTTCTGAGGTGATGCACTGCTGGCTTCTTCCATGCCACGCTTCGAACGGCGTCATGCCGTCCACGCTCTTCGTTGGGCATCGGTTGAGGATGTATACCGCTGTGGTCACGGCCTCGCCCCAGAACCATCCGGCAGCCCCTTCGCCTTGAGCATACTCCTCGCTGTCGCCACCACCGTCCCGTTCTCTCCGCTCGACCACGCCGTTCTGCTGCGGACTGTATGGTGCGGTGTGTTGGCGATGTATTCCTTCTCCGGCGCAATACTCCGCGAATTCAATCGATGTGAATTCGCCACCACGATCGGTCCGGAGAACCCCCAACTTCAGCCCAGATCCCCTTCTGCCCGTGCTTGGAGTTCCTTGATAGCGGCCGCGGCACGATCCTTCGTAGGAATGGTGGCTACCCACATATAACGGCTAAGGTCATCGACGAGCAACAAGAAGTACCTGTTGCCGCTTGGGGTTGCTGGTGTGATTGGCCCGCACAGATCGCCATGCACAAGCTCAAGTCGCTGCTTCGCACGATACTCCGCTTTTGCCGGGAATGGGGTGCGCTTCTGCTTCCCGGCCAGACATGCATCGCACAGCTGGTCCACCTGTCCGATCTCCGGCAGTCCGCGCACCAGCTCCTCCCGAGCTAGCTTTCGGAGCGCCGCCATGTTGACATGGCCGAAGCGATCATGCCAGCGCCATGCCACCTCGTCGCCGCGCCCGCGCATCGCTAAGCACATCGGCGGTGCTATCTTGATCCGAAGAAGGTATAGACGTTCGCCTCGCGCGTCACCCTTGCCAATAGTTGATCGCCGAGCTCCCGAATCCGCATCACGCCATCTTCGATCTCGATCTTGTAGCGGACCTCATCGAGCTGGCCAAAGACTCACGATGTTCGTCGTCAATCGTGGAATGAAGTAGACGCCGTCGAATGAACGGAGCTCCACGTTCTTGCACACAAAGATGACGGTTCCCCGCCCTTCAATGCGTGCCACCGAGTCGTTGCCGAAACGCACGGTGCCTCGTACCGCCACATCGAGCTTCGAGAAGGCTGTCCTAGACCCCTACATGTGATTGGTTGCCCCCGAGTCCAGGATCCACGTCTCCGCCTCCCGTTCCTCTTCTTCTTCCCCGAGCTGCGCGAAACACCTTCTCTTCGCGGATCTCGATCTGGGCCCACGGACGACGTCGACGAATTCGCCGTCGATGGTGGCGTCGGTGAGGAGAAAATGGGGGGCGCACTTTGCGAGACAAAGTGAGGCCTCTTCCTCTTCGTCGGACTGCATGGGCCTGCGCCTTCTTGGGCCTCGACCAGCACTCCCGGGCCCAGTGGCCCAGCTTCCCACAATTTCGGCACTCGTCGCCTGCGCGCTTGTTCGAAGTAGCCGGTCCACTCGACGATTCGCCAGCTCGCCCACGACCACGCCTGCGTCGGCCGCCTCCTCTGTTTGCGCCACGATCCGCGTGAGTGTTCTCCGCCTCTCGCTTCTTTCGTTGCGCGTCCCACTGCTCCTCAGTGAGATACAGCTTGTCCTCGTGCTGTAGTGACGCCGGGGGTCCATTCCACTCCTCCTCCGCCTCTTGCAATCGCCCGGTGAGATCGGCGACCGTCATGGTGGATGGATCGAGCAGGGTCTTGATCGCAATCGCGATCTGCTTGAAGCGGGAAGGCAGACTTCGTAGCATCTTGGCTACGACTTCCTTTTCCTCCATCTCCTCTCCCAACGTGGTGAGGTGCGCCGCCATGCCATTAAGTCGCAGCGCGAATCCTCGACAGTCTCGCCGTCGTTGAACGTGGCGAGGTCGAATTTGCGACGCAGCTGTTGCGCCGTTGCCTTCTTCACACGATCGTCCCCGATCCGCATGGTCGCGATCGCATCCCAGGCCTCCTTGGCCGTCTCCTTGGAGCCGATCGTCGACACCATCTCGGGCGGGACCGCACTCACCAACGCATCGAGCGCCATCATATCTTCCTGCTCATCGGCAGTGCCCTTCTCGATGGCGTTCCATAATGCTCTCGCCTTCAGCTTCACCTTCATCATGAGCGCGCAGTCAGAGTAGTTGGTCTTGGTGAGAACGGGGTAGCTATTCCCGCCGCCCACCTCACGAATCACTCTCTGGATCACGGTGCCGGAGGCTTCGGCTTTCTTGCTCCCCTCGCCTACGATCACGGCGTCGGAGGCGTCGCCTTTCTTGCTCTCATCGCCCATGGTCCCTGGATGAAGCTCGCTCTGATACCAGTTGTTGGAAATAAACTCACGCGAACACAAGTGAACACGATCTCGTTTTGTGAAGCTGAATCGACTACTATTTCCGTAGCCTCTGTACTCCTTAAATAATAGTTTACATGGAAGCTATTAAATGCCTTACAATCAGGCGACTAATTTAGCCTACGCTAATAAGGAAAAGATAATCACTCCCTAAGGAAAATAAAATCATATCCTAAGCTAATTAAGGAAGGTAGATCACAAGGATTATTTCCACAGAATTTATATTACAAAATGTAATAGAAACAGAAGATATAACTAACAGAGAATGGAGATTTTTTATGATCACTAGAATATGTGGTAAGGTCTTTGGTCATTTTGCTTAGGCTTTGTTTCTTCATTCTTTTCGGTTTTGTTTTCTGTTGTTAGATGTGGTTGGTTGTATTGATCACATGTAAGCCTTCGTCTGTCGGATTTCTCATATTATCGGAAACACTTGTTTAGTGCATCTCCAAAGAACCCCTAAATCCAGCCATAAACGCTAGCAATGAGGTTGAAGCCAATAAAACCCCAAACGTTATGCTAAACATGAAGGAATAACACAGTGCATCGCAACTTGAAGCAGGCACATTTCCTCCTCTATCCCCATTTTTATTTTGCTTTCTATTAATTTTTTAAAACTAATTTAGGTGTTCAAATAATTTGCGGGCTTGTGCCGATTTCTTTCTAGAAATGCTTACAAAGAGTATTTTGTTTCACTATTTTTTCTTATTTATTTATTAAAAAATTTTAGTTTTTTTAAATTTACATTAGAAATTAGTCTCCATTGTTTCATCCGTATATATAATTTTTAAATTTTAAAACATATTGTTATGAAAATATACATGATCATTTTATTCAACAGAATAAATTAATATTTCATTTCTGATAGTTTAATTAATAAAATATTTTTCTCAAAGCTAATCGTATTCTATTTTACTTTTGATTTTATAGTATTTAAAAGTCATAACTTTAAATTTCTGTATTCTTAAATTCTTTATTTGAGACTTTAGGTTTGTTGTTTCTTCTATAATTTATTTATAATTTAAACAATCTTCGACAATTTAATATATTAAGCAATAAATAATATATTATATATAGAGGTGGTTGGAGTTTGATTACACTATTTAAACTTTAAATCTGGAGAATTGTTCTTTTTCACCTGATGAATAGATGAATAATGGAGAGTTCAGCCACTGTTATTTTTGTTTTTGTGCATTAAAAAGCAAAGTTATTCTCGTGGAAAAAAATTTTAAAAACGCTCGCGTTCATCTCGCAAAATGACGCTATTAATTGCGAACAAATCAATAGTTTAGGAAGCAATTTGCAAGTACATTTATCTAGACCATAAATTATTTAAGGGGATTCAACACTTAAATACCTACATCAATAAAAATTAAACAGTTCAGTCCCTTCTCATTTCCATTTTTAATCAAGGTACCTAGTTGAATTATATTTTACTGATATGTACCTAACTGACGGATTTACCCCTAATAAAACTAGTTTTTTACATCTTTACCTGGTTCCCTTATTTCAAGTTCGTTCCTCCTAAAAAAGAAAATCGCACCACCCCAAAACAACCAAATCGCGTGATTTAGCCCAGAAATCGACCCGTGTTTTGTCTTGCTTCAGATTCAACGTCGTCTGTCCACTCGTTAGCCGCGGTATTCCCCCTCTGATATCGATAGGTAAGTGATTCGCGGTATTACGCACGTTGTCGCACTTCGTCGCGGTATTTCCATTATCAATAGGCTTGTATCTAGTTTGATTTTACCGTGATTTGTTGGGTTTAAGCATTTCGGTTAATGTTCGTAACGATGGCTGCGTGTTTTTGGAATGGCATCGATTTGTTGTTCGATTAGGGTTTTTATGCGTGTATTTCGTCGTGGCTGCTTGATTTGGGTTTTTGGAATGGGTCGATTTTGGTTTTTTCAAATGGGGTGAATTTGTTGTGGTACTACATTATCATTGCATTTGATACCCTTATTTTGGCAAATTGGTACCCCTTGTGTGAATAAATTGGTACTGCTTGTTAACTGGTTTTTTTTCAAATGATGGTCAATTTGTTTTGGTACTACATAATCACTGCATTTGGTACCCTCAGTTTGGGCAAATGGTACCCTTGTGTGAATAAAATAGTACTGCTTGTTAACTGGTTTTTTCGAATGGGGTCAATTTGTTTCGGTACTACATTATCACTGCTTTTGGTACCCTCTATTTGGGCAAATTGGTACCCCTTGTGTGAATAAAATGGTACTTCTTTTTAACAATAAATTTTTTGCAGAAATGCCTCCGCGGAAACAATTTGGATCCGTTTCAAGGTGCCATCCTGCGGTGTTCTGATCTACCATAAGCAATTTGGAGGGTAGCATGACCTCGTATCAAAAAGAAGCTATAAGAAGGTCTCCGTTTCATTTTTGTAGATATGTCTGTCACATTCGTTTGCTCGATTATGGCATTGATAAAGCGTTATAGTGTATCGTGCTTCTATGGCTGCTCACATTTTACGTGACGAGCACAGTTGTATGCTTGGTCTGTTTGTTAAGTTACTTGAATATGTTGTGTGAGACTGTTTGGAGACTTTGCTTATGTAGGTTAACTTCTTTTGAGTTTGGATGAGACTGTTTTGAAAACTGTTTGGAGTTTGTTCATGACTCAGTGATGTTCGTTTGTTGTGTAGTTTTGTAAATCTGTTTGTATATTATGCAGTATCATAGGTTTTATATTGCCGTACCTATTCTTTTACACACAGAGTACCATAATATGCAACTTAACCGTACCATTAGGTACAAATATATCGTACCAAAACAGAAAATATGAAGAACCTTATCTTGTATTACCGTACCACATCTTTTACATACGGAGTACCAAAATATGCAGCTTAATCGTACCATTAATATATGGCATACCATACACAGAAGATACGAAGTACCTAGTCTTTGATATTACTTTACCAAAACTTTTACATACAGAGAACCTTAATATGCAGGTTAACAGTACCACTGGGTATATATAAATATATATATCGTACCGTAAACATAAGATATGAAGTACCTTGTCTGTTGTACAGTAAGATACCTTATCTTGTACTTTAAGGTACCTTATCATTTACATTCACCGTACCATAATCTGTAGCTTCACCATATCACTATGTATACATATAAAGTACCGTAATATGCATGTATACCGTACCATGTGTTGCACAATCGAAAATAAATCGATTCCTAAGCGAGGCGCGTTGTTCTGCGTGATTTTGACAATACCTAACAATAATAAATGACTACAAAATAAATAAATTTCGCACATGTAGGACTCACCTAATTTAAGATCAAATAGATCAAATTAAGTTGTAAGATGTTCTTGCTTCTATCCTTATATTCTAATGAATGTTGGAGTTGGAAGGTTTAATCCATGCTTGTAAGGCCTAATGCACCTAATTTGATCTGAAACCTAACTAATACTCTATATTAGTCTTTTAGGGTGGTTCCCGATGAAAAACTAATTCGTACGAACTCGAAAAATACTAACCCTAGTATACCGTACCATATATTTAAGGGATGTCGTACCTTACATTGCTTTGTTGGAGTATCTATTTTCTTGTTTAGGCGTACCATTTCGGACACGGTTGCAGTACCCAAAATTACATAACACATCAAACATTTTACTAAAGCCAACGACTTGTCAGATGAGCTGTCTTATTTGATGTAATACCTCGTACGTCAGAATAGCTGTCTACTCATGACAGAAAAACGTCATAAGTCTGTCCATTCATGACAGAAAACGTCAGAAATTGTCCTTTTCTTTTTGCACATCAACATCTTTTGAAATGCTTCATTCCTGACGAAATTTCCCAAGTCTTAAATGGAACTTACTTTAATTATACGGTACCTATTTATGGAACGATATAGTACCTCGGTGGCTGATCGACACGTGGTGTGTGAATGAAGAGTGCGACAAGTGATAAATGAAACGTATACCTAATTACTATCACCAACTTGCAGTGGACCTATCGTTTGTAGGGCAGTAAAGTGAGTAAACGAGTATCGAACACGAGGAATAAATCAAGTACTAGTAATGACCTATCGACTCGATATTTAACCTAAATAAAATACGCAAATTGTTTGACGACTTAACCTAACAGGACCGCTCCTAAATCAACCAGAAATTCAAAGAACGCGACTAACTGATATGAGAGTTTTCAGATGATAAAGACGTGCTCGGGATTCGAATCCCGCTAGGAGTTATCGGCTAAGACAATAAAATCGCTCCTAAGTGACTAAGACTAAATCATAGTAATTTCCTACCCGCTCGCGAATTTGCTGTCGCCCTAAACGCTCGCGGGGATCTACAATTCAATAATACTAACGGCGAGGATCGAGTATTTGCTTTCGCCCTATACTCGAATCCTAACTCTATGAATGGCCTAAACGTGTTTAGCTGTCGCCCTAAACGTTTTTCCACACGATCGCTTCAACACATAGACATATTAAAGCGACGAAAACATATTCATAGAACGATAAATAGTCAAAAACACAAAGTCACGATAATATATGTCTTAACTACGAATTATCCTAGCGTTCGTCTAATCCCGAACACAAAAGGGATTAGCTACTCATAATTGAAAGAAAAACAACTAAAGAATTAAAAGATAAAGATGAAGAACTCATGACCTTTCCTACTGATGAATCTGAGATGATCTCGTAGAAGGATCTTCGTTCTACTTTAATTCGGCGTGAATCCTTCGTTGATCCGTCTCTTGCGCTCCGGAACGTGTTTCTCTCTGTTCTTTTCGCCCTAATTTCGTCTCTGGGTGGTTGGGAATTGATCTCTGGTAAGTTGTGCCCTTTCTGGGTCGAATTTGGGCTTTTTATAGCAATTTCCGTAACGGTCACGGCCTGGGACATGGGCCATCCGGCCGTGACCATGGCCGACTCAACTTTCTATGCTTACTGCCCAGTGTCACGGTCACGTGCAATAGGTGTCACGGCCGTGACCATCTTCATCCCAAGTCTCTGCCCGTTGTCACGGTTTGGAGCACTGCACGTCACGGCCGTGACCGTTGGCAGTGAGTCCATCTTCGCTTTCTGTCCCTCGTCACGGCCAGGTGCATTACACGTCACGGCCGTGAATGTCTTCAAGTTTCGCCCCTGGTGCCTGTCACGGCCAGGTGCATCATGCGTCACGGCCGGCAGTAAAAGGTTGTTTTTGCTCAGTTTTGCCTCGTTTTCGCTCCTTTTCGCCCGAAACTCGTCCTAAGCTCCTCGATAACAAAATAAGTGTAAATATATCGGATAAATGCATAAATCGACTGCTAAAGCTCTATTATACCCCAAATAATTACTACGATAAATGCATTGATGCATTTATCAGTGGCATATTTAGTGTACCTTATGTGCCTACATTACAGTACCATTTGTGCATATATACGGTACCAAACTGACATATATTATAGTACCATGTTGGCATATATTACGGACCATGTGGGCATATATTACGGTACCAAACTGAGCATTTGTTACAGTACCATGTTGGCATATATTACGATACCAAACTCGCATATGTTACAGTACCTAATTAGCATATATTACATTAGCAAATTTACATACATTACGGTACCATGTTCGCATATATTACTGCACCAAACTGCCATATATTACAGTACTAAATTTGCATACATTACGGTACCACGTTCGCATTTATTACGGTACCAAATTTACATATATTACAATAGCAAATTGGCATATATTAGGGTACCATGTTCGCATATATTACGAAATCTGCATATATTACAGTAGCAAATTGGCATTATGGTACCATGTTCGCATATGATGGTACAAAACTGGCATATATTACAGTACCATTTGTGCATATATTAGGCATCATGTTCGCATATGTTACGGTACAAATTTGCATATGTTACAGTACCAAATTTGCATATATTACAGTACCATTTTGGCATATATTACAGTAACAAATTGGCATATATTACGGTACCAAATTTGCATATATTACAGTATCAAATTGGCATATATTAGGGTATCATGTTGGCATATATTAGGGTATTATGTTCGCATACATTACAGTACCAAACTGGCATGCCTGGGATCGATATTAGACCACCTTCTTTGGAGGGAACGTATATATCGATAAGCGTCGTTGCTTCATTGATTAATAGTAAGGAAGACCCTTTTTTACAGTCAAACATTGCAAATAACGTCCCGCCACCAACGGAATTTGCAGATGCCATATTTTCAGATAATATGGCAACCTGTATAAATGATACGCTGTATAGTTTAGATTGGTACTGCTTAATATGACTAGTACTGTCAATCCGGCCCGCCCCTGGCGGGGCGGGCTGAGATTTTTTAGGCCCGCTGAAGGGTGGGCCTGAGCGGGGCCAGCCCGCGCGGGCGGCGGGCTTTGGCGGGGCGGGGCGGGCTAGCCCGCGGGCCGGCCCGCCAATTTAAGGTATTATATATAAGTTATATAATATATACTAAATCTTTAATAAATATTAAATTAATTAGATATTTAATTAATAAATCATAATTATGTCTAATTATTATCGTGTTTTAAATAATTAATTGCATATTTATATGTAATTTTTTAATAAATTCAATAATTCATAAAAAAATTATTAATAAATTAAAAATTTTAAATTAGATTAAACTTTTAGGTGCGGGCTCTATTTTTAGGGCCCGTCGGATGGCGAGCTGGCCCGCCCCGCCCTCCAAACGGCGGGCTTTGGCGGGCGGCGGGCCGGTCCGGCCCGCCCCGCCAATTTGACAGCTCTAAATAGGACATTTTGGTACCGTACAGACAGGTTAGTTGGTACGTAATATAAATACACAGAGATACTGCATACATAAATGTCCAATCGGACTGTATCGCATAATATGCTTAGGTACGGTAAAACACATACAATGGTACGTAATATACATAACAAATGGTACGTCGTAACAGTTCTAAGAAAAAATCCGAAATCTCGATGGATTAGGCTCACTAACTACCAAATCCTAACATTCCACCCTTATATCGAGCTCTTGGAGCGCATTGAGCTCCCGGATTTGGTCTAAATCTTGAACGAATGCGTGAAATCGATTAACCAAACCCTTTGCAAAAGAAAGCTTACCTGACAAAATCAAAACCAAAAATCGAGAACCCAACTTTCAAGAGGCTCATCAATCGTTATCCGACGCCGGAACGAGCGGAAGAAATGGTCGTCAAGACGAAAATTCGTCGACGGGGATGGAGCGAATTTTACAGACAAAAACAAACTAAAAAGAGAAAAGAAATAAGGGTATTTTGGTAATCTTAGGTGATTAGGTACCTAAGTGTAAAATTTTTATCAAATGGGTACCTAGCTATAAAATATGTTTGACAAGGTACCTAAGTGGCTTTTTGTTTTCTATTGGATATTTATGTAGATTCCCGATTATTTAATTCAAGTTACATTTAATTTTTGCCTTTTTAATCTTGACTAAAATATCTAAATTATTTGGGGTTATGAATTAAAAATCTTTTATTTGGAAAATTTGGTTTTAGTAATCCATCTTATTGGGCCTAAAGAGTTTGAATTACTAAAAATTCGAAAACAACGAATTAACGACGAGACATGCATGGAAAACCCTCCGTGTCAATAGTATACAAGGTATAATACCGATACCATATCGAAATTTAACGTATACCAAAATTTTGGTATGGTATTAGTATGATCTTTTTGCTACCGAAGTTTTGATACAGTATACGGTATCACAGATTTGTACGGTATACCATACGACCACCCTACCTTAATGTCTTTTTTTTTCAGATTCACTGGAAGTACATTACATATCGATTTTTGCTACCTACTAGTGATGTGAAGTCGTTGAACGTCGCTCTCAAGTCAGAGTCACATATAAGTTATTTCGGCTTCTCTCACATTACTGATGATCTTCTCCTCCGCGAAATTCTAAGAGACGATCGCTAGCTAGCTTTGATTTTTTCTTCGGTAATTATTTTTTTTTTTGCTGAAATGGAAAATCCAAGGAAGAAGGTTCTTCTCACATCCAACGGCGACGAAATCTCCATCAACATAGCCCGCCATATAGCTCAGCGTGGTTGCCGGTAATTTTTTCCAAATAAAAAATCGTTGGATTATTGCTTTTTCGTCTTTTTTGTTTTCTAACGCTCCTACATCTGTATGAATACGTTGCGAAGATTGGTTTTGATGGGGAACGAAGAGGAGTTGAGGACCGCGGCGGATAAAATCAAACGGTCCTTAAACGGCGTCGTCACCATCGATGTGGTGGGTTTGGATATGGAATCGGAGAGAGAAGATGATTTCATCGAAGCTGTCGAGAAAGCGAACGGAATCTATGGGATCTTTGATGCTTTTGTCAGCTGCTGTCCTACGAAGGTAAAAAAAGAAAAACAAAATTATGTTCTTACAGTTCGTTGACTTGGGTCTCAAGTGTTTAACACGTACTAAATTTAGAGTTTAAGATAGCAAGTAACCCCATTGGCTTACTTACATCTTGAGAGGCCAATGGTAAACGAATGGGTAGGGAGCTTCAATGGCTTTGTTTTTTTTCTTCTTCAGAAGACAACATATTAATTAAGAAAGAAGAAGAAAATCGGTGCAGGCAGACAGGATTAGGTTAAGGCTACTAAAGACTTTCCTAACATTAGGTATGAGAATGGACTAAGTAACTACCTCCTTGATGTGATAAATCAATGGGGACAATGAACGCCAGAGCATCAATGCGTTGCATACAGAATGAATGGCTTTCTCGAGATTTTATTGCTGGTTCGAATAGGAATTTGTCATAAGTTATAAAAACTGATCATTATTCAAAGGATCTACGACTGACCAGTTAGTGAACATTTGTGTGGGCTGACTTCATATGCTTAACTCGTCAAACGCCATATTGATATGAACTATCTATGGCTGTAACAGAGGACAGTTTTTTTTTTTATTTATGCAAAAACTGTTTCAAGATGATGGTGTGGGCTATGAGAGTGAGAGAGTTTCGTTAAGCACTAATAATCTGAAACATGTTGTTTTCTAATCTAAACACAGGGAAGATGCAAGATCCTCTGTCCCTACCCCAAGAAGAATTCAAAAAGATTGTGAAAATCAATTCATGGCTCCGTGGTATCTCTTAAAAGCCGTGGGCAAACCATGCGCGATCATAAATCGGGCGGCTCCATCGTATTCCTCACCTCAATAATAGGCGCCGAAAGAGGACTCTATCAAGGCGCATCTGCATACGGTTCGTGTTTGGCGGTATCAATCAGCTAGTGAGGGTAAGGATTGTTTTTACTACACAGAACATTCGAAAGTTTCAGTACTGTTAAACTTGAGGGTTTCATCCTAAAAAACTAATCGGTGATAGGAGGAGGAGAGACAAACCTTCTTGATCTATAATATACACGAGTCGAATGATGTTAAAATTTCGATGTGAGACAGATAATCTCAACGCTAGCCTAACACGCAGACATATCAGATCAGTTGGCAGTGGACTCAAACAAACTTGATAACATGTTAGGAATTGATTTTTCCATTATAAAACCAACTGGTGGTGACAGGAAGAGAGCAGAGTCGGGCGAAGTTAATTTTTTCAATCAATCTCATATTTTAGTAATATGCAGACATTGCTCTGGAGTTGGGTAAGCATAACATTAGGGTAAACGGTATATGCCGTGGAATTGCATCTCCACGACGAGTTTCCTATGTCTGTTGGCGTGGAGAGGGCTGAGAAATTGGTGAGGGATGCAAATCCTCTGCATCGATGGCTCGACGTGAAGAAAGACTTGCCGTCGACTGTCATATATTGATCAGCGACGGCTGCGAGGTACATGACCGGGACCACTGTGTTCGTCGACGGAGCGCAGTCTTTTTAAGGCCTCGAATGCGCTCTTACATGTGAAAGCTGCGGCGGGGTTGTTTCTTTCTTTCTCTGTTGCGTTCTGTGTAATAAAACCCGATCGATTTCGGGGATGGACTTTTCGAATAATCATGCCTATTTGCTGAAGAGCGGGTGCAGTATATATAAAAGAAGACATGCATTATGTTTTTAAGTGTGTGTATTTTTCTTTTTAGACTCTGGGTATTGCTGCTTACTCAGATTATTCTGTTGAATCAATTATTGGCTTGCGTCGTACATTTTGAGGATGAGAAAAATTTCAGGGTTCGGTTGAGGATGTCTCAATTTCAATCCATCGATAGGTTTTAATGGATTCGAGCACAATTCTTTATTGGGGTCTACATAGAGGTGGCAAAATTTTCACGGTGAACCATCCCATCAGGACCCGAGGCTATTGGAACGGGGAATCCCTGGTCAAAATCGGGAGAGTTGGCGGGATTCCCCGTTGGTGAAAGAGCGGGAACGGGATGGGGTTGGTAATCTGTTTTCCACCCATCCCCGCTCCGAACTCGGCCCGTGCGACTCAAATGGTGATTCACCATTCTCCGATAAGATTTATTAATACATACTATGAAAATTAATTTGAAAAAGATATTTCAAGACCAACTTTCTATATTCAAGATCGTATTGAAAAGGGAAAAAAAAAAGTGTACTCTCAATATATATATTTTTCACAATATAACCGTGTTTCAATAACGTATTATATCAATTTTTATATTCCAATATCATATTTTAAATATCAATTTGTCCATATTACTTAGTTTATGTTTTTTATTGTAAAACAATTAATTTATTGAAAATACATGAAGGGGAACTCGAATCCCCAACGGGAAACCCGATCTCCGAACGGTGATTACCCATTCTCGAGCCAATTCATTATAAGCGCGGTGAACTAGCAGAGATGGTATTAAGCACGGAAATTCGGTATGGGGATGGTATGTCCATTACCAGCCCAAGCCCGTCTGCTTCCATCCCTAGTCTTACATATGAGACTAGTCCCCTATGCACGGTACAATTCCAAGGCCACAAAATTTCGATAATCTAGAATGATTAAGTTGATTGAATCCTTGACTTTCGTTGAATATATTAAGAGCTCCACCACTCTCAGTATCCCTTCAAAGTTCAAATACTTTATTTTACAACTTTTTGTGTGTGTAAATACAGATCTTTTTAGGCAACTCAATTAATCCCCATTTCCAAAGTTTTTATCAACTAACTCCCCCTTTCAATTCACTTATTGTCAAACTCCCTAAATCAAAACATTCTTACACATCACTACCTATTTACCCGAAATGACGATTTTAGCCCTCAGTTATTATTTTTTAAATCATTTCTCCCCCAATCAACAGTCACGTAGCTTTTAATTCAGGCTTCATCTTCCAACTAGAAAAGCTCCGGCCGGCGACGGAAAAGCCTCTGCCCGCACATGAAAGCTCCGAGCCTGCCTTATTCATCGTGGGTTATCCTTCGAGCTTCTTGACATCGAGCGAACGAAATTGAGTTAGAGAACACTCTGATGAGGTGTACACTGAGTGTTTGTGGTAGTAGCATGGACATAAATTGGGTATCGGGCTGTGGGTATCGCGATTTGGGTGTCGAGTCGTGGATGTTGATTTGGGTGTCGAGGTGTAAAAGCTAAGTTCT
>JAPQWV010002315.1:0-58953 GCA_027422505.1 Craterostigma plantagineum | reverse complement strand
TTAACTTCATCGACCAAGGAAAAATGACCGTAGCAAAGCATTAGATCAATGTGTACAAGTATTAGTATTACTAGAAATTAGAATATACAGCTAAACCTTGTGATACACAGTATCTGACTTACCGAAGTCCATTAATGTTCAAACAAGTGATAGATAATAAGAAGAATTTTCGAAATCTCCTCATAAATTAAAAAAAAAATAGCATCTTAAAAAATACTTGCTGATACGTAAAATTACGAGGACAATAGATGACCAACGAAATGGAAATACATGTAATAAAAAAATACTAATGATGAAAATCAACGAAACAAGGTTGCTGCTCATTTGGTGAATTTTATATATAGAAGACTTACCTTCATCGATCAAGAAATACATGACCATAGAAAAGCATAAGATCAATATACAACTATGACGAAGAATAGACAACCAACCTAGTCGTATGCAAAAAATTCGATATAACAATATGTTATATGAGGAAATTCCCGATAATTATTTGCCCGAAAAATATAAATAAACGAGACGAAAATAAATTTGGACAATGAACACGAGGTTTACGTGGTTCGGTCAGAATGATCTACGTCCACGGGCCGGAGGGTAGAACTTCTTTATTATGTGGAGTGTTTACAGACACGTACACTGACGTGATACAAAAGCAGTTGCTATACAACTAGGGGTAAGCTACAAAGAAATATCGGAGAAGAGGTGATCGAGGAATAAACCCTCGCTGAAGATTTGTGGTGGTCTTATCCTTCGTCTCAATGCCTCTATTTATAGGAGAGCATTGTACTTGATCTGTCGTCTGAAAACTTGTATGTGAACATGAGAATAAACAAATACAACCGCTTCCTTTGACTGCTCCATTAGGCAACCCACGTGAAGAATTGAATACGGCAGCCGAATGTTTTTCTTCTCTTCGCACTTGCATGATATCCATATGCTGACTTTTCAAGCCCACTTGTCAAGGTCACCTCACAACAAATCTCCACCTTGACCTTGATTCCGAAAGTTACTCCACCTTGATTAGCAATACCTTTGTCTCCCCCAGACCTTAGCCCTGACGGGCTAGTTCACCAACTTTGAAATTCCAATCAAGTCTAAGCAATGCTTGAACTTGGTAATTGGAAGAGCTTTCGTAAACATATCCGCAGGATTATCCTTCGTGTTAATCTTCTTGATAAACACCTTCTTATCTGCAATGATATAACGAATAAAATGATACTTAACATCGATATTGTGGCGACCCTACTTTTCTAACTAGGATTAGTGGCGGATTTTCGCAACGTAAGTCGCGGAAGACCCGTCTAACAAAAACTTTCCTACAATAAAATATATTACAATAATATTTTTCTACATAGTCATCACTATACAAGGGCCGTAGCCCCCAAAATGTCAAAACGTTCCAAAACCTAACATCGCTCCACAGGTCGCATCCATGTACCGCCCTGCCCTCAAAAGTCCGTGGAGCACCGCCACCAGCCGCCTCAGCCTTGACGCGTAGCAGCGTCAGACTCAGTACCTACAACACGTAAACACTGAGCGATTTGCCCAGTAGGTGAATAAAATGCATGTATGCAAGTGTGCACTCAATCCCAATCCCCATATCTCACAACATGATATAATGCACACTCTTTCTTTTCCCACATCCTATCTCATCTCATACAACACAGGGCCCTAGGTTAGGCTCGGCACCCACGCGTGCAATAAGTATCATGGGTGGTCACGTGATTCCACCCGTATCTAGTATCATGGGTGATAACACCCGTATCCAATATCATGGGTAATAACCCACAGTCATGGGCGGTCAGACCCGTATCAGTACCATGGGTAATATATCAATATACCCGTATCCATATCAGCGGTATGCACCTCGAATCGACCACATCCGAGTAGACAGATCGATCACGTCTGTCTCCGCTAAGTGGCCTGCGAGCCCAACCTCAAACAATAATCAGAATCATCTCAATCTACCCCAACCGTTCGTATATCAAATCATCACCGTATCGCTACGGTGGAAACCATCTCTCAACCTGATGTGATATGCACATGCTATGCATATAAGCATAATAACATATAAAACATGATCCGTATGAAATATACGTAAAAACACATAAAACACGTATTTCACATAAATCACTTAATCACATAAAATCACATAATTCACATATGTGTTTACGCATTGTAGATGGATGATCCACCTACCTGTCCTCCCGCTACCGCTAAATAGAATGTCTGGCGTAATTCCTATATATCGATCCGCTGAATATAATAATAATATTATTAGTATATATGCTAGTTCTCGAAAACCCTAAAATTTATGAAACCCTAAAATAATGAAATTCCTAAAAATAAATAAACCCTAAAATGCCGAAAAGTTATTAACTAAAACCAGACGTCGAAATCATGTAATAAAATGTCGAAGTATTGAAAATGTCGAGACATTACTAATAAAATGTCGAGACAACTAACAATGTCGAAATCCTCTAAAATGTCGAAACATATATAATATAAAATGTCGAGTCATATATATATAATGTCGAGATACTACTAATATAAGTTTGTCGAAACCTTACCAATGTCGAAATCTTTTCACTGTGAAAATAGCTGGATAATTTATTAAATGTCGAGATCATAGCATATCAGGTTATATCGGCATCCTATATCGACATCACATAAATGTCGAGAACCTAACGTCGAAAGAACTTAGATGTCGAGACCTTCTATATCAATTTCCTTAAGTAATGCCGATATCACATAAATGTCGAGAACTTATTAATACAAATGTCGAGACCCGAGCAACATAAATGTCGAGATCCTCAACTATTGAATCTTATAAATGTCGATACCATTGTATATGTCGACATCTTACAAATGTCGAATTCTTTAGAAAATGTCGAAATCTATGTATGAAAAATCTCGAGAACTATTTACACCCACATATCGAAGTTTATTTATCATGAGCTTATCTCGACATCTTCCCATCATTGTCATGTAATTTTTTTATTAAATGTCGAGTCCTTCTAAAGTAATTATAAATGTCGAGATACACATAATATCGAGACCCTACCTATCGAGTTCTTTCTATTACATATATCTCGATATTTATCCTATTTATCTATTTCGACATCTATGAAAACCTTTCTATTACAAAGCTCGACATTTTCATATAGTATCTCTCGACATTTATATGCACATCTCGACATCTTCTTAAAACCGTAATTCTCCCCCAGAAACCCTAAAATCTATAATCGATGAAGAACATATAAACCACGATAATCACTGAAATCAATTAATAAATATGTAATACCAAAAACTCATAACACTCAAATATATTAACGTGTTGTAGGATTCACCTACCAATCTTCCAAGCTACTTTAAATGATTGTGGTGAGGTTGAGCTTGTCGAACTTTGTTGTGTGTGGCTCTTTGGCTTTTAGCTCAATGGAACAGATTTACCAAGTTCTTTTCTTCGTTGCTTCTTTCTTCTTCTTGGTTCCTCTTCCTTTTTGCCTTCCCTTTTTCTATGTTCCTCGTTTATTCCTTGCCCACTACTGATTATATTCAGCCCAAGTAACGAGGAGATAACTAAGTAAGTTTCCCTCAAGGTTAAGTAATATTTTCTTCTTATCTATAATTTGTTTGGGCCAAGGAATAATTTATTTGGGCCATATTATTTTGATACTTGATACTCATTGAATTTCCATTAAGTTGGGCCAAACTTAAAATTTACTTGGGCCTTTAACTATTTTAATTGGGTCCTAATATTTTATCTAACTTATTTATTAAATTTCTTTATTGGGTTGGACCGAATTCCTTGCTTCTTTTCGGACCCGTTTGAATGCTAATTTTATTAATTCAAACATTTACAACATTAATAACATTCAAAATCCCGTATTGGAATTTCCGGGTATTACATCCTGTGGCGACCCTACTTTTCTAACTAGGATTAGTGGCGGATTTTCGCAACGTAAGTCGCGGAAGACCCGTCTAACAAAAACTTTCCTACAATAAAATATATTACAATAATATTTTTCTACATAGTCATCACTATACAAGGGCCGTAGCCCCCAAAATGTCAAAACGTTCCAAAACCTAACATCGCTCCACAGGTCGCATCCATGTACCGCCCTGCCCTCAAAAGTCCGTGGAGCACCGCCACCAGCCGCCTCAGCCTTTACGCGTAGCAGCGTCAGACTCAGTACCTACAACACGTAAACACTGAGCGATTTGCCCAGTAGGTGAATAAAATGCATGTATGCAAGTGTGCACTCAATCCCAATCCCCATATCTCACAACATGATATAATGCACACTCTTTCTTTTCCCACATCCTATCTCATCTCATACAACACAGGGCCCTAGGTTAGGCTCGGCACCCACGCGCGCAATAAGTATCATGGGTGGTCACGTGATTCCACCCGTATCTAGTATCATGGGTGATAACACCCGTATCCAATATCATGGGTAATAACCCACAGTCATGGGCGGTCAGACCCGTATCAGTACCATGGGTAATATATCAATATACCCGTATCCATATCAGCGGTATGCACCTCGAATCGACCACATCCGAGTAGACAGATCGATCACGTCTGTCTCCGCTAAGTGGCCTGCGAGCCCAACCTCAAACAATAATCAGAATCATCTCAATCTACCCCAACCGTTCGTATATCAAATCATCACCGTATCGCTACGGTGGAAACCATCTCTCAACCTGATGTGATATGCACATGCTATGCATATAAGCATAATAACATATAAAACATGATCCGTATGAAATATACGTAAAAACACATAAAACACGTATTTCACATAAATCACTTAATCACATAAAATCACATAATTCACATATGTGTTTACGCATTGTAGATGGATGATCCACCTACCTGTCCTCCCGCTACCGCTAAATAGAATGTCTGGCGTAATTCCTATATATCGATCCGCTGAATATAATAATAATATTATTAGTATATATGCTAGTTCTCGAAAACCCTAAAATTTATGAAACCCTAAAATAATGAAATTTTTAAAAATAAATAAACCCTAAAATGCCGAAAAGTTATTAACTAAAACCAGACGTCGAAATCATGTAATAAAATGTCGAAGTATTGAAAATGTCGAGACATTACTAATAAAATGTCGAGACAACTAACAATGTCGAAATCCTCTAAAATGTCGAAACATATATAATATAAAATGTCGAGTCATATATATATAATGTCGAGATACTACTAATATAAGTTTGTCGAAACCTTACCAATGTCGAAATCTTTTCACTGTGAAAATAGCTGGATAATTTATTAAATGTCGAGATCATAGCATATCAGGTTATATCGGCATCCTATATCGACATCACATAAATGTCGAGAACCTAACGTCGAAAGAACTTAGATGTCGAGACCTTCTATATCAATTTCCTTAAGTAATGCCGATATCACATAAATGTCGAGAACTTATTAATACAAATGTCGAGACCCGAGCAACATAAATGTCGAGATCCTCAACTATTGAATCTTATAAATGTCGATACCATTGTATATGTCGACATCTTACAAATGTCGAATTCTTTAGAAAATGTCGAAATCTATGTATGAAAAATCTCGAGAACTATTTACACCCACATATCGAAGTTTATTTATCATGAGCTTATCTCGACATCTTCCCATCATTGTCATGTAATTTTTTTATTAAATGTCGAGTCCTTCTAAAGTAATTATAAATGTCGAGATACACATAATATCGAGACCCTACCTATCGAGTTCTTTCTATTACATATATCTCGATATTTATCCTATTTATCTATTTCGACATCTATGAAAACCTTTCTATTACAAAGCTCGACATTTTCATATAGTATCTCTCGACATTTATATGCACATCTCGACATCTTCTTAAAACCGTAATTCTCCCCCAGAAACCCTAAAATCTATAATCGATGAAGAACATATAAACCACGATAATCACTGAAATCAATTAATAAATATGTAATACCAAAAACTCATAACACTCAAATATATTAACGTGTTGTAGGATTCACCTACCAATCTTCCAAGCTACTTTAAATGATTGTGGTGAGGTTGAGCTTGTCGAACTTTGTTGTGTGTGGCTCTTTGGCTTTTAGCTCAATGGAACAGATTTACCAAGTTCTTTTCTTCGTTGCTTCTTTCTTCTTCTTGGTTCCTCTTCCTTTTTGCCTTCCCTTTTTCTATGTTCCTCGTTTATTCCTTGCCCACTACTGATTATATTCAGCCCAAGTAACGAGGAGATAACTAAGTAAGTTTCCCTCAAGGTTAAGTAATATTTTCTTCTTATCTATAATTTGTTTGGGCCAAGGAATAATTTATTTGGGCCATATTATTTTGATACTTGATACTCATTGAATTTCCATTAAGTTGGGCCAAACTTAAAATTTACTTGGGCCTTTAACTATTTTAATTGGGTCCTAATATTTTATCTAACTTATTTATTAAATTTCTTTATTGGGTTGGACCGAATTCCTTGCTTCTTTTCGGACCCGTTTGAATGCTAATTTTATTAATTCAAACATTTACAACATTAATAACATTCAAAATCCCGTATTGGAATTTCCGGGTATTACATCCTGTGGCGACCCTACTTTTCTAACTAGGATTAGTGGCGGATTTTCGCAACGTAAGTCGCGGAAGACCCGTCTAACAAAAACTTTCCTACAATAAAATATATTACAATAATATTTTTCTACATAGTCATCACTATACAAGGGCCGTAGCCCCCAAAATGTCAAAACGTTCCAAAACCTAACATCGCTCCACAGGTCGCATCCATGTACCGCCCTGCCCTCAAAAGTCCGTGGAGCACCGCCACCAGCCGCCTCAGCCTTGACGCGTAGCAGCGTCAGACTCAGTACCTACAACACGTAAACACTGAGCGATTTGCCCAGTAGGTGAATAAAATGCATGTATGCAAGTGTGCACTCAATCCCAATCCCCATATCTCACAACATGATATAATGCACACTCTTTCTTTTCCCACATCCTATCTCATCTCATACAACACAGGGCCCTAGGTTAGGCTCGGCACCCACGCGCGCAATAAGTATCATGGGTGGTCACGTGATTCCACCCGTATCTAGTATCATGGGTGATAACACCCGTATCCAATATCATGGGTAATAACCCACAGTCATGGGCGGTCAGACCCGTATCAGTACCATGGGTAATATATCAATATACCCGTATCCATATCAGCGGTATGCACCTCGAATCGACCACATCCGAGTAGACAGATCGATCACGTCTGTCTCCGCTAAGTGGCCTGCGAGCCCAACCTCAAACAATAATCAGAATCATCTCAATCTACCCCAACCGTTATATCAAATCATCACCGTATCGCTACGGTGGAAACCATCTCTCAACCTGATGTGATATGCACATGCTATGCATATAAGCATAATAACATATAAAACATGATCCGTATGAAATATACGTAAAAACACATAAAACACGTATTTCACATAAATCACTTAATCACATAAAATCACATAATTCACATATGTGTTTACGCATTGTAGATGGATGATCCACCTACCTGTCCTCCCGCTACCGCTAAATAGAATGTCTGGCGTAATTCCTATATATCGATCCGCTGAATATAATAATAATATTATTAGTATATATGCTAGTTCTCGAAAACCCTAAAATTTATGAAACCCTAAAATAATGAAATTTTTAAAAATAAATAAACCCTAAAATGCCGAAAAGTTATTAACTAAAACCAGACGTCGAAATCATGTAATAAAATGTCGAAGTATTGAAAATGTCGAGACATTACTAATAAAATGTCGAGACAACTAACAATGTCGAAATCCTCTAAAATGTCGAAACATATATAATATAAAATGTCGAGTCATATATATATAATGTCGAGATACTACTAATATAAGTTTGTCGAAACCTTACCAATGTCGAAATCTTTTCACTGTGAAAATAGCTGGATAATTTATTAAATGTCGAGATCATAGCATATCAGGTTATATCGGCATCCTATATCGACATCACATAAATGTCGAGAACCTAACGTCGAAAGAACTTAGATGTCGAGACCTTCTATATCAATTTCCTTAAGTAATGCCGATATCACATAAATGTCGAGAACTTATTAATACAAATGTCGAGACCCGAGCAACATAAATGTCGAGATCCTCAACTATTGAATCTTATAAATGTCGATACCATTGTATATGTCGACATCTTACAAATGTCGAATTCTTTAGAAAATGTCGAAATCTATGTATGAAAAATCTCGAGAACTATTTACACCCACATATCGAAGTTTATTTATCATGAGCTTATCTCGACATCTTCCCATCATTGTCATGTAATTTTTTTATTAAATGTCGAGTCCTTCTAAAGTAATTATAAATGTCGAGATACACATAATATCGAGACCCTACCTATCGAGTTCTTTCTATTACATATATCTCGATATTTATCCTATTTATCTATTTCGACATCTATGAAAACCTTTCTATTACAAAGCTCGACATTTTCATATAGTATCTCTCGACATTTATATGCACATCTCGACATCTTCTTAAAACCGTAATTCTCCCCCAGAAACCCTAAAATCTATAATCGATGAAGAACATATAAACCACGATAATCACTGAAATCAATTAATAAATATGTAATACCAAAAACTCATAACACTCAAATATATTAACGTGTTGTAGGATTCACCTACCAATCTTCCAAGCTACTTTAAATGATTGTGGTGAGGTTGAGCTTGTCGAACTTTGTTGTGTGTGGCTCTTTGGCTTTTAGCTCAATGGAACAGATTTACCAAGTTCTTTTCTTCGTTGCTTCTTTCTTCTTCTTGGTTCCTCTTCCTTTTTGCCTTCCCTTTTTCTATGTTCCTCGTTTATTCCTTGCCCACTACTGATTATATTCAGCCCAAGTAACGAGGAGATAACTAAGTAAGTTTCCCTCAAGGTTAAGTAATATTTTCTTCTTATCTATAATTTGTTTGGGCCAAGGAATAATTTATTTGGGCCATATTATTTTGATACTTGATACTCATTGAATTTCCATTAAGTTGGGCCAAACTTAAAATTTACTTGGGCCTTTAACTATTTTAATTGGGTCCTAATATTTTATCTAACTTATTTATTAAATTTCTTTATTGGGTTGGACCGAATTCCTTGCTTCTTTTCGGACCCGTTTGAATGCTAATTTTATTAATTCAAACATTTACAACATTAATAACATTCAAAATCCCGTATTGGAATTTCCGGGTATTACAGATATGCTTAGTCCTCTCATGATACATCTGATCCTTAGTCATCGCACTTTGACTATAACAGAAAATAGTAATAACTCCCTGATTCTGAGTTAATTCGCTGAATAATCCCGTCAACCACAAAACCTTCTTTGATCGCATCAGTAATAGCCATGTATTCTGCTTCAGTAGTAGATAATGCCACTACATGCTGTAGAGTTGCTTTCCAGCTAACTGCACAACCTCCAATAGAAAATACATAACCAGTAAGAGATCGTCGTTTATCGAGATCACCTGCGTAGTCTGAATCGACGAAGCCAATGGGAGTATCACTGTTTCTGCCAAACTCCAAACAAAAGCTTAGAGTACCTTTCAAGTATCTGAGAATTCATTTCACTGCTTGCCAGTATTCTTTCCCTGGATTAGCCATATACCTGCTAACAATACTAACAGCCTGTGAAATATCCGGACGTGTACATACCATTGCATACATAATACTGCCGACTGCACTTGAGTAAGAAACCCGTGCCATGCACGCTTCTTCCTCATCTGATGATGGTTACTGAGCAGCGCATAGCCTAAAATGGCTAGGAAGAGGAGTACGGATTGGTTTGGCATCGCTCATGCCAAATCTCTCCAAAACCTTTCTGAGGTAACTTTCCTGGGTCGGGTGTAACTTACCAGCTCCTCTATCACGGCTAATCTCCATACCAAGAATCCTCTTAGCTGCTCCTAAATCCTTTATTTCAAATTCACCATTCAATAAGGCCTTCAACTGGTGAATCTCTGCAAGATTCTTAGCCGCAATGAGCGTGTCATTAACAT
The DNA here is from genome assembly GCA_027422505.1 of Craterostigma plantagineum. Lineage (NCBI taxonomy): Eukaryota > Viridiplantae > Streptophyta > Magnoliopsida > Lamiales > Linderniaceae > Craterostigma > Craterostigma plantagineum. The sequence continues at coordinate 48,877 of JAPQWV010002315.1, read as the reverse complement.
ATACCAATAGATAAATGAACGAACTATCATTTAACTTCCGGGGGTAAACATAACTATCATACTTGCTCTTGGAGAAACCATGACCCAACATGAAAGAATCAAACCGTTTATACCACTGTCTTGGAGACTGCTTTAATCGTATAAGGATTTCTTCAACGAACAAACTTGATCTTCTTTTCCTTCAACTATGAAGCCTTCAGGCTGCTTCATATAAATCTGTTCATCTAAATCACCATGTAAGAATGCCGTCTTGATGTCGATCTATTCTAACTCCAAATCATACATGGCAACCAATGCGAGTAATACACGAATAGAGCTATGTCTAACAACAGGTGAGAATAAGTCACTAAAATCAACACCTTGTACCTGACTATAGCCTTTCGCGACTAATCGTGCCTTATACCTTGCATCGTCAGAACCAAATAAAATTTCTTTCTTTTTGAAGACTGATAAACGCATTTTCATTCGTTTATCTCCATCATTTTCATGTTGAATATTTGGCTTATGTGAGTTGTCTCGTGCATTTAGTCTTAATTGTTACATATTTTGATGTCAAAGGTATATGAGGCGATTTTTGAGACGAACCGCGTAAACATGGAGCAGAAATTACAATTTTTCAATCAACACGGCCTTCAACATGGCCATGTCTAGCAGAAGGAAGGAGAACTCTAGCTTCGGCCTTCCAACACGGCCTTTAACACGGCCATGTTTGTCAGCAGAAAAGAAAACACACCTGCGGCCCTTTAACACGGCCGGACACATGGCCGTGTTGACCAACAGTGTTGGGCCTTAAACCCTAAGCCCGAAGGATACATGGCCGTGTTTGAAGCCATGTTCACCCTGTTTTCTACTTAAGCCGCAATTTGAAGCCCTAAGAGCATCTAAGCCGCCACAACTCATTTCTAATCACCAAAAACACCTCAAGGACGACTCAAGAACCCTAGAGATCAATCTCAAATGATCTCTAGGTGCTAAAGTGAAGATTTGAAGCTCATTTACACCGGAGGATCGAACAAAGTACGAGGGATAAGCTTGAGCTCGCTAAATAGGGAAGAATCTATGTATTTCTCTGCTTTGTTTCGTATACATTTCGTGGCTTCTTCCTTCACTATGAGTAGCTAATCATTTTGTGTGTTTGGGATGAGAAGAACGCTAGATAGCGTCGTAGTTTGGACGTAAAATACTCGTGAACACATGATATGGCTTTGTATTATGACAGCTTTTATTCGATTCAATATGTCTATGTATTGTTTTGAGAATCACATTTGGCATGTCTATGTGTTGGTGTGATGTTTAGTAGACCGTTAAGGGCGAAAGCTAAATGACGGTTCGTTCTATCGTAAACGTTAGGCGTCGACTATAGGGCGAAAGCAAATAGTCGACCCTCAATTTAGATAAACTACTATATGTTCTCGTTAACATTTAGGGCGAAAGCTATGTTGGAAACGAGTAGGAATTATCGTGACATAGTCCTTAACCATGTGGTAACGGTAGTTACGACTTCATCGACGATATCTAGCGGGATTCGAAATCCCAAGCACATTCCTTTTATTCAAAGTTACTCTTAAATCTTTAGTTGTGTTTTGATCATTTTTCTGTGTTATTTAAGTTGTTGTGACTTAGTTCAAATATAAAAATCTCAATCATTCGTTAGGCTAGATATTGAATTGATAGGTTATTACTAGTAATCAAGATTATTCCTCGTGTTCAATACTCGGATACTCGCTATAGCTATTTTACAAACGATAGGTACACTGTCTATCGCGTGTGGTGATAGTTATAACATATTCGTTTTAATTATTACTTGACGTACTTGCACGAACTTTTATTTAATATATTAACGTACACGCACGCGATCAAAGACCCACTTACATCTGACAATTTTCTTTTTCTTCGGCGGCGGCACAAGAATCCAAGTACCATTCTTGTGCAGAGAAACCACTTCTTTATTCATCGCTACAAACCACTTATTAGAAGTTATATCGCTTACTGCCTCCGAATAGGTAGAAGGTTCGTCGCCTCCACCTGGTTCTTGCGCCAATGATAAAGCGTACGAAACTAAATTCACGTACCGCTGTGGTAGTCGAATCTCCCGTCTCTCCCTATCTCTGGCTATGAAATATTCCTGCTCGGTGCTTTCATCTTCAATAAAATCTGAATCAGGTTCTGACTCATCCTCTTGATCTATTGAACTCGTAGCAGGGTCATCTGAAGAATCTTTGTTGATTTCGAGCTCCACCTCGCTGTGTACACTATCCTTCTTTTCTTTATTAGAGGGATTAGTAGACTCTTTTGAAGGATGTAACATAGAAGACTCGTCAAATATAACATCTCTGCTAATTATAAATTTGAGTGACTTGGGATCAGGATTATAAAGTCTTATCCTTTAACCCCGAAGCGTAACTGAGAAAAATACATTTCTTAGCTCTAGGCTCGAATTTTCCCTCGTTTACGTGCATATAAGTTGGGCACCCAAATAATCTTAAGTTGGAGTTAATCAGCAGGAGTACCTGACCATACTTCCTCAGGAGTCTTGAAGTTGATCGGTGAACACGGTGGACGGTTGCCAATATAACATGATGCGGCAATAGCTTTAGCCCAAAAATCATTTGTCAACTCAGCGTTGGAGATCATACATCGAGCACTCTCTAAAAGCGTTCGGTTCATACGCTTGGCAACACCATTTTGTTGAGCCGTCATTCGAAGAGTGTGATGTCGAGCAATTCCTTCGTTCTTGCAAAATTCATTGAACTCGCTTCCACAAAATTCTATGTCATTATCTGTCCGCAACCGCTTGATCTGTTTCCCTGTCTGCTTTTTAATCAAAGCTTTCCATTGTTTAAATGTTAGGAAAACATCACTTTTCTGCTTCAGAAAATAGACCCAGACTTTCCTTGAAAAATCATCAATGAAAGTCAACATGTATCTTGCACCACCTTTGGACGGAACACGAGATGGACCCCATACATCAAAATGAATATAGTCCAAAGTACCTTTCGTCCTGTGGGCAGCTGGCGAATTGAAGCTGACTCGTTCCTGCTTCCCAACAATACAATGTTCACAAAAGTCCATCTTACCAGTACTTTGACCGCAAAGTCGGCCCGCTTGCTTAAACTCGTCAAGCCTTTTTCTCCCATGTGTCCAAGTCACATATGCCATAATCTCGTGGTATCAACCTCCGGGGATGTCGAAACTGCAACGGAACCTGTAACTGTAGTTCCCTACAAAGTATATAAATTTCCAGACGTGAAAGCTTTCATCACGACAAGGGCACCTTTGGCAATTTTCAAAACTCCACCTTCACCTGAGAACCTGCACCCTTGAGATTCAAGTGTGCCTAACGAAATAAGATTTCTCTTCATATCTGGAACGTGTCTGACTTCTGTGAGCGTTCGGATGATTCCGTCGAACATCTTGATCCTAACTGTGCCTTTACCAACAACTTTACACGGAGCATCATTTCCCATCAAGATGTATCCACCATCAAATTTTTCATATGTGGAAAAACAGTCTCGACTCCGACTTATATGGTAAGAACAACCCGAATCTAAGATCCACTCATTATCGCACCTAACAATATTTGCAGTTGCTACAAAAATAGTCCCATAGCTCTCATCAGCAGCTAAACTAGCTTCAACGGGTTTATTATATTGCTGATTATTTTTCTCCTTGTTTTTTAGTTTAAAACAATCAGCTTTGATGTGACCCTTTTTCGTGCAAAAATTACAAACTTTATTTCTGTACCTGGATTTCGACCTTTCATTAGATTTGCTACTTTCAGCGTCTCTACGCTCTGGTCTTCCCCGTGCAAACGGGCCTTCTGCCTTGCTACCACTTGTTTCTCCCGTAATATCCATGTCTATCTGTTATTTCGATTGTAACGCGAATTTGACACTAGAATATGATATTGTGTCTTTTCCGTATATAATCGTGTCACGAAAATGTTTTAAAGATGGGGGAAGGGAACACAACAATATTATGGCCTAATATTCGTCTGTCACTTTAACTTCTACGTTCGCCAAATCAATAATGATAGAATCGAATTTATCGAGATGCGAGAGTATAGAAGTACCTTCCGTCATTTTCATACTGTATAGCTTCTGCTTTAAATAAAGCCGATTCTCCTTAGTCTTCTTCATGTAGATAGCTTTTAGCGTATCCCACATACCCATGGCCGTCGTCTCCGTGGCAACTTCTTGTAAACCGTAAGAGAGATTTAAGATAATAGCCGGTCTGGCTTTCTTGTCCAACTCATTAAATTGAGTGTCTTTCATTTCCATCGATTTCTTCTTCTCTCCTTCAAGCGCCTCATCACAACCGTCTTGCATGAGTATGTCCTGCATCTTGAGACTCCACATTGCAAAGTTGACATTTCTTTCGAACTTTTCAATTGACATTTTTGTTATCGTCATGGTGGCTAAAAAATAAATCGGGTTGGCTCTGATACCAATTTGTAAGGATATGCGGAAATTCCCGATAATTATTTGCCCGAAAAATGACGATAATATATAAACGAGACGAAAATAAATTTGTACAATGAACACGAGGTTTACGTGGTTCAGTCAGAATGACTAAGTAGAACTTCTTTATTATGTATAGTGTTTACAGACACGTACACTGACGTGATACAAAAGCAGTTGCTACACAACTAGGGGTAAGCTACAAAGAAATATCAGAGAAGAGGTGATCGAGGAATAAACCCTCGCTGAAGATTTGTGGTGGTCTTATCCTTCGTCTCAATGCCTCTATTTATAGGAGAGCATTGTACTTGATCTGTCGTATGAAAACTTGTATGTGAACTTGAGAATAAACAAATACAACTGCTTCCTTTGATTGCTCCATTAGGCAACCCACATGAAGAATTGAATACGACAGTCTTTCTTCTCTTCACACTTGCATGATATCCATATGCTGACTTTTCAAGCCCACTTATCAAGGTCACCTCACAACACAATAATTTACCCAAGTCAATTAGAAAAATTAAATTAGCGTTCATACACACAAACTCGTGACATGGAGCTACACTAACATGAGGTGTTCGGCCTAGAGAATGAGGTTTCAGTCGATTGGAACGGAGAAGTTGCCTTGCAGTGTGAATAAAGGAGTCTTCTGCAAACGGAGGAAAATACAGAAGGAATCCCTCTAGGGATTTGTATGTTGCATAAAATAAACATAGAAAGGGCAAATTCGTAATAGACATGTAACATAAATATTTCGAAGAGCCCATTTAACATGTGTTGTGCTGGCTTTAGGGATATAAAATACGTGCAAATTACGAGTCAGACCCCAAAAGATATTTTAAATTGGGTTTCATACCCCTGTCAGAAAATTTATAATTTTAAGGACCCGATTTTTTAGAGTTAAAGACCTAAATTTTCGCAAATATTACACAGTGTACACGAAGTGGTACTGTAGAACCATGAAGTGGTACTGGTGAACAGTGAAGTGGTACTGGTGAACAGTGAAGTGGTACTGTTGAACAGAGAAGTGGAAGTGGTACAGCATAACCCTTAAGTGTTTCTGCAGAAATCGGGTCCTTAAAAAATTTTCTGACAGGGTCTTAAAATCTAAATAAAATTTATGTTGGAGTGTGAACTTTAAAAGCACCAAAATAAAATAATCTAAGATTTTTTGAAAGTTGCTCGTGAAGTGATTGATGAAGCCGACACATAAAATGGTGGGCTTTCTAATTTTTAATGGGCTGCATGTAACAGAACCAGACATGAGAAAGTGAGTTATTCAAAGGACATTATGTCCGGGCTTTTGAAGAGTTCATAGAATGTAAAAAAAAAAAAAACGATGAGAAAATCTAATAATAAATAGAGCCAGGAAAAGTCGAGTCTTCATATTCCAAAGAAAGCGTCAAACTGCAACAACTCTTTGCAAGTTGCACTCCTCTATCTCTCCTCCCCCTTTATAACCAAGCAAGTTGCCTCCGTCTCACTCAATCTCTCTCCCAAGATAATTATTAAGAGACGCCCCCCAACTTTTCTTTAAGTAATCACTTGCCAAAGTTGGTGGCTTTCTTTGCTTCTGCTCGTCGACACTAATTTATATTCCCCGTCGTCACACGATATTGTCGATAGAATATGCTTTTCTGGTTTCGGTTTTCTTGTGTATTTATTATTGTTGCCCACGGCTTGATGGTATTTTAGGAAGATAAGTACCTTTTCATTTTTTAGCAGCTGTATGATTTTTTTGATTTAGCAGCTTTATCTTGGTGGGTTTTGCTCCCTTGGAATATTTTTCCATCTAATTTAAGTTTGTTGAAGAAAATGTTGGGATGGTTGGATTGTTGTAGATCATGCTCAGGAAGTGCGTATGAAGGGGTTTTGGAGGAGTCAGAGCCGTTTTCTTTGCCTTCACCGCTTCCTAAATGGCCTAAAGGTTTGTCTTCTTTTGATAATATTATTTTTGGTAAAGAGTAAACCTTTTTAGGTGATGACAAGATGAGTTTCTTGTGTTCTTAATCTTCGGTAAAAACTAAAACCTTTTTAGGTGATGAATGACGATTTTCGTGCTGTAACAACACATAGACACATAGCGTTGCCTAATCTGCTGTTTTTAGTTTCTGTTGCCTTCATCGCTTCTTTCTTTTCAAGTTTTGTCAGCCTTCAATTATTTCAAGAAAGTGAGATCTGCTGCCGTTGAATTTTCTGAACCCTTGTTATTGGATTGTGCGTTGAATGCTGATAGGTACGAATAATAATTTTCTTCCGCAACTGCTTTTATCTTTCACAGGCAAAGAATTCGCAACTGGGACGACATCCTTAGGAGAAGAAATAGAAGTGGTAAAAGTTTGCAAATTCGACGATGTTTGGACTTGTCATCCATTGATCGGAAAGAGAAACTCCATCTCCTTCTACAAACCCATCGAAATCCCCGATGGATTCCACTGCCTTGGTTACTATTCTCAGCCCAACGACCGAAAATGGAGAGGCTACGTTCTAGCAGCTAAGAGCAAAACCGCCGACGAAGCACAAAGTACAACACCATCTTCATCTCCCCCTCTAACAAAGCCTTTAAACTACACCTTAGTATGGAAAGCTGATACTCATGAAGACGGGCCTGGCTACATATGGCTACCAAATCCTCCCTCGGGCTATAAAGCTATGGGCTTTATCGTAACTACCCAAGAAAACGAGCCCAATATCGACGAATTGAGATGCGTTCGTTCTGATCTGACGGGAGACTGCGAGGTCGACGAACTCATATTCGATTCGAACGCAATCTTATCGAAGAAACAGTTGTACGTTTGGAGCACGAGGCCATGCCACAGGGGAATGCTCGGGAAAGTCGTGCCCATAGGCACATTCTTCTGCGACAAAGACGAAGATTCTTTGGACAACCTAAGCATCTCTTGTCTGAAAAACCTCGACAGTTCCCTCTCTTCGATGCCCACTCTCGAGCAGGTACACGCTCTGATCGAACATTACGGGCCCACCGTTTACTTCCACCCCGACGAAACTTACCTTCCCTCTTCGGTTTCTTGGTTCTTCGAAAAAGGCGCACTTTTATACAAAGAGGGCAGAGAAAAGGGCCTATCGATCGATTCCAAGGGCTCTAATTTGCCCATCGGTGGAATCAACGATGGGCTTTTTTGGCTCGATTTGCCCGACGAAGACGACTATAGGGCTAAGGTGAAGTGCGGCGAATTAGAATCGGCGGAGCTCTACGTTCATGTAAAGCCAGCGTTGGGGGGAACTTTCACTGACATTGCTATGTGGATCTTTTGCCCCTTCAACGGCCCAGCTTCGATTAAAGCTGGCGTTTTGTCGTACAATTTCGATAAGTTGGGGCAGCACGTGGGAGATTGGGAACACTACACGCTTAGGATCAGCAATTTCGAGGGCGAACTTTGGAGCGTTTACTTTTCCGAGCACAGTGGGGGCGAGTGGCTCGATGCGTCTGAGTTGGAGTTCATAAGTGGGAACAAATCGATCGTATATGCTTCGAAGCACGGCCATGCGAGTTTCCCACACGAGGGCTGTTACATTCAGGGATCTTCGAAGCTCAACGTTGGGGCGAAGAACGACTGTGCAAAGAGCGATCGTGCGATTGATTCTAGCAAGAAGTATCGAATAGTTGCTGCTGAGTATTTGGGAGATGAAGTTAAGGAGCCACATTGGCTGCAGTATATGAGGGAGTGGGGCCCGACGATTGTCTACAATGCGAAGTCGGAGATTGAGAAGATTCTGAGGCATTTGCCGATCTTCGTGAGGTTTTCTTTGGAGACGTTTATCGAGCTTTTCCCGACTGAGCTCTACGGAGAGGAGGGGCCCACTGGGCCTAAAGAGAAGGACAACTGGTTAGGGGATGAAAGATGCTGAACAATGGAGTTGTTATTACTTGGTGTTTTTTCTTTAGGTAGTTTTCTTACACGAATACGTCCGACCAAACAAGGTGATAAAGATTGGTCGTGTCTGCTATAATATTATTGTTGAATTATGTTAGGAGGGTTTATTATTTAGTTAAGTTTATATTTGAATTTGAATAAGATTTTGTTTAGATTCATTAGGGGTTTGACTAAGTTAGTTGGGAGATTTATTAGGGAGGTTTTCTCCTATAAAAGGAGATGGGTCTCTAATATTACTTTGAGGTCTAGGTTTTGGATATTTGAGGGCCGGTGTCTCTGACACTTGGATTGCGAGGGCCGGAGTTCTCGAACTCTCGGATTTAGCTATTAGGTTGCTATTAGTATCGTTTTAATTTCTTTGTACTTTGTTCTTCGTCATTAGTAAAAGCGTTTTAGTCCGAATTTTGGGGTTTCAACGTTTTTTTTGTCCCTAACAAATTGGTCCGACCTGCCGCCGAACCCCCGCCCGAGGACTATTCATCGCTACAAACACTGTTCACCGCCGCCGGAATAAATTATTCACCGCCACGCCGAGTTACTGTTCATCGGCGAAAAAGGTTACTGTTCATCGTAAAAAAACAAAATTTCCAGTTTTCAGATTTGGATCCGTTTATGCTCGTGACGCGATCAAATATGGAACAGCAAATTGAAAGGATAGAGAAGAAGGTGGTTGATTTGGCCGAGAAAGTTAACAAGCTGGAATTGATGATATTAGATCTCGTCAAACCAGGAGCTCGGGCAAGAGCTGCGGGACTAACGTTTGAGGAGTGGAAGCAACAATATCAAGTGAAGGTGGTATCACAAACCGCATCAAACTCAAGCCAAGTCACACTCCATTCCGGCTCAGCAGCAACTCAATTGATACCTCGACAAGAGCTTAAACCTGCTCAGATTGTCACAGCAACCCAACCATCAACACCGAATGCTCCTCCAAGGGTTGTCCTTAATTTTCAAGGCGTAAGAAAAGCTCGCAATGCTAAGACCGTCGTGGTAAGTTTGGAGGCATCAAACAAACGGAAGGATCAAGTCAACGTCTCGAAAAACGCACTTAGTACTAAAAAGTTTGAGAAGTACGTCACGCAAAGCAAGAAAGTTTCAAACAGCTTTTGCGTTATGTCAACGACCAATGGATGCAAAAAGAAAGATGTTCTCGTGCAAGCCGACAATGAGATGGATGACAAAGCTATTGGCTGGATTAGTTTCAAGATATGGGACCCTGGCAAATCGCCATATATTTTTACTGCCTTGAGGACAAGGCGATTTTTGAAGGGGTTGAGTATGTTAGGAGGGTTATTCTATTATTAATTATTATTATTATTATTATTATTATTATTATTATTATTATTATTATTATTATAGTTTGGTTAAGTATATATTTGAATTTAATTAGATTTGGTTTAGATTCATTAGGGGTTTGACTAAGTTAGTTGAGAGATTTATTAGGGAGGTTTTCTCCTAAAGGAGATGGGTCTCTAATATTACTTTGAGATCTAGGTTTTGGATATTTGAGGGCTGGTGTATCTGACACTCGGATTGTGAGGGCCGGAGTTCTCGAACTCTCAGATTTAGCTATTAAGTCGCTATTAGTATCGTTTGATTTCATTGTTCTTCGTTCTTCATCATTAATAAAAGCGTTATAGTCCGGATTTTGGGGTTTCAACGTTTTTTTTATCCCTAACAAATTATTATACTTGTATAATACTATCGTTGTTGGATATGGTGGTATGGTAACATATTCAAGTGATGAGTCGAATACCGATCAATCAATATAAGAAAAATATCGAACAATCAAATACAGCGACTCTCTTTAGGTTTTACCCTCTCTCTCGTCCTCACTTACTGTCTCGCCGCCCACTGCAAAAACAATAGTTGGGGGACTCTCGTTCTCTATCCCTCATTTTTTGGTTGCGTTTCTCTTTCATTTTTAGTTTTGTTCGGTCAAGATAGTATCTATCGGTCCTTTCCAAGTTAGGGAATCACACAATTTACTATTCTAATTATTTTCTAGTTTTATAGATTAGATATCGTCCAAATACTTTCTGTACTTTTTACCCATTTTTTCTATTAGTCTCCCAATTTAGGAGATCTTGTTTTCCTCTCACAGGAGTTTTGTTCCTTTATGATATATTTTCTCCGAAGGAGGAAGGAACTGAAGTTGAAGACGAAAAAAAAAGTAAAAGGTATTGTAGATTAATAGTTTGAGGAGTTTTAGATTTGGTTAATATTAGATTATTTAGTTTTTATTCCTTGTTTCTTGTTTTCTTTAGGATTTGTTCTTATGTCTACTTGTCGTATGTTCTATGTTACCCCGGGTTCTCACCCCCAATGCGGCGAAATACTCAATCGACCATAACTAGCTTAAGGACCCCCCGTTTGGCCTGCCAAACTACCCCAACGGGAAGAACGCCCCGCCTCTGACCCAACAGGGGCGACGCTCCTCGTCCCCTCGAGATATGTAGGCAATAGCCCGTTCGGGATTAATTCCCAGGAGTCCCCAACTTGACATATGGCAAATCCCCGATCTGGGGAAGAATGTCCAGGAGTCCCCAACCTGACATAGGGCAAAAACCCGACCTGAGAAAGAATGCCCCGGAGTCCCCAACCGGGTACAAGGCAAGTCCCTGACCTAAGGCGAATGAAGGCTGAAGTCCGTAAGAGGAAACCACGCGCGAAAGTCACCCGAAGGGAACGATGGCCGAAGTTCCTCCGAAGCCCCTGGGGGAAGTTATGCGCGGAAAATCACCCGAAGCAATCATCTCCTAGAAATGCCCGAAGCCCCAGGGGACGACCGCCTGAGTCGCCCTAAGCCCCAGAAGGCAGTCGCATGCCGAAAATGCTCTAAGCCCTAGAGGGCAGCTACATGCCGAAGTCGCCCTAAGCCCCAGAAGGCAGCCGCATGCCCAAGTCGCTCTAAGCCCCAGGAAACAACCTCATGCCACAAAACGCCCGAAGCCCCAGGGGATGACCGCCTGAGTCGCCCTAAGCCCCAGAAGGCAGTCGCATGCCGAAGTCGCTCTAAGCCCCAGAGGGCAGCTGCATGCCGAAGTGGCCCTAAGCCCCAGAGGGCAGCTGCATGCCGAAGTCGCCTAAGCCCCAGGAGACAACCTCATGCCACAAAATGCCCGAAGCCCCAAGGGACGACCGCCTGAGTCGCCCTAAGCCCCAGAAGGCAACCTTATGCCACAAAACGACCGAAGCCCGAGGGGACGACCGCCTGAGGAAAACTCCCGAAGGCAGTTACCCCACTACCTTAGATCGTGTTTGAAGGCCACTGACACATACGTGATCACCCCAACGTGGGGAAATGCTCAGGATCAAATCCGGATGCACCAAACGCGGAGGAAAATGCTAAGGGGCGCTGAACGTGGGGAATAACCGTCAAGGGCTGAGCTTGTCCCTCCAACACTATAAATACCATTAGAAATTCCCCTAACGAGGTACGTTTTTCCGAGATTATATCGTTACTCTGCCATTTTTACACTGCACTCTCCTTTCTTACACTACCTTAAAACGGAATTACCCTCTTGACTGAGGCAAGAGGGCAAACGACCCCCAAAATTATCCTGTTTCCACAGTTTTCAACACAGGCGCAAGGCGGAGTTCAGGGTGGAAAAGCTCGTCAGTCCATTTCCGCAGTAGGTCAATTTTTGACCGTCTGTGGGAAACTTTGGTTTCTCTCTAGTAGAAATTTAATATGGTGACTGTCGAAAACGATCATGTGCCGCCCAATGGTAACGAGCCGACCCTGGCGGAAGTCGCCGCGATGATGGCCGTGACCATGCAAGAGATGAGGAGGATCGGAACCGATGTCGGTGTGTTCATGGCAGAACGGAATCGGGAGAATCGCCGGCCTCCACCCAACGAAGAGCGTGGCGCCAACCAACCAGGACCAAATAGGGAGCATGACGCTGAATCTGAAGTAAGAGGACATGAAGAGGAGAACGAGACACTGGCATGGGTGGTTAGAAGAGCGCGTGCCACTAGGAGGCGGCAGGCTGAGCAGCAAACAGCCGAACTGGAAGGCATGAAGGAAGAACTCCGCAAATTGCAAGAGCGAATGAACCCACCAGAAGTACCATTCACCCCACGGGCATCACCTTTCTCGCCCGAAGTGCTATCAGCTCCACTCCCAGGACATTTTCGCTACTTCGAGACAGGGAAATACGATGGAACGGGACCTCCTGAGGATCATCTCTCCGTTTTCGAGGGAAATGCAGCCTTGTACCAGCTGGACGATGCCATCAAATGTCGTCTCTTCGTGACTACGCTCACCAAGGGAGCCCAACAATGGTTCGCGCTACTACCCCCAGGAGAAATTAAAAATTTTCAGGACCTTATGAGCCACTTCCTGAAGCATTTCTCGAGTAGCCGAAGACGCCCCTCCTCAGCCGTGAAACTGTTGAACATAAGGCAGGTGAAGAAGAAAGCCTGCAAGATTACCTTCGGCGTTTCAACCAAATAAAGATGGAAGTACCTAGTGCTACGCCCGAGTTACTCATTGGGGCGTTTCACCACGGCCTCCGCAATGGGGAGTTGTTCAGACCCCTAGTGAAGAAATACCCGACGACCGTGGAGGAACTGGTGACCCGAGTGGAGAAGTACGGCCGAGTGGAAGAGTCCCATGCCAGAGAACCTGAGTACAAAAAGCTAAAGAGTTCTCCTCAAGATCGGAAGAGGAGCCCACTTAGGGATCAGGGCCCCAAGCCTTCTACTATCTCGAAGACACCGCAGGGAAGCAACTCGACCGACCCTGGAACGCCCGCAAGCTCCGAAAATATTATCCCTAGAGGGGGTACCCTCATTATGCATACTCATAATTTCTTAGGTTTTTAGCATCGTTTTTCCAAGTTTGCTTTCTTATTACTTGGATGTAAGCTAGACACTACTATTAATGCAATACCCTTTCTTCTTTTTCATACGAGGATGATTCGAGGGAAAACTTAAAACAACCAAAGACATGAAGACCCGGGTAGAAGATTTATTGCCTAAGAGACATAAACTCTAGGGCTCACTTATTCCCCTCGGGTAAAAACAAAGCACGCACATTGTATCCCTCTGCGAGAGGCTGAAATCTTCCCCAAGGGAAGAGAAGACCGCGCGCACATTGATTCCCTCTGCAAGAGGCAGCTCACTGTTCCCTTCGGGAACGTCGCGCACATTGTATCCCTCTACGAGAGGCTGAAATCTTCCCCAAGGGAAGAGAAGACCACGCGCACATTGATTCCCTCTGTGAGAGGTAGCTCACTGTTCCCTTCGAGAACGTCGCACACATTGTATCCCTCTGAGAGAGGCTGAAATCTTCCCCAAGGGAAAAGAAGACCACGCGCACATTGAATCCCTCGGCGAGAGGCAGCTCACTTCCCTTCGGAAACGTCGCGCACATTGAATCTCTCTGCGAGAGGCTGAAATCTTCCCCAAGGGAAGAGAAGACCACGCGCACATTGAATTCCTCTGCGAGAGGCAGCTCACTTTCCTTCGGGAACGTCGCGCACATTGAATCCCTTTGCGAGGAGGATCGGAACCGATGTCGGTGTGCTCATGGCAGAACGGAATCGGGAGAATCGCCGACCTCCACCCAACGAAGAGCGTGGCGCCAACCAACCAGGACCAAATAGGGAGCATGCTATTCATACCAAAAGGATTATATCCATTGATAAGTTGTGAAGAGTTTAACCATAAATAATCTCTTAGCCAGCCCATTAAATAAGTGGATGATTCATTAAACTGTGAAACGTTACCCTGCCATAATGTGATGTGCTTCCAATGCCAATAAAAAGTAACCCATCCAATAGTATTTAACATCCAAAAAACTGCCAAATAAAATGCGTGCTGAATCTGAAGTAAGAGGACAAGAAGAGGAGAACGGGACACTGGCATCGGTGGTTAGAAGAGCGCATGCCACTAGGAGACGGCAGGCTGAGTAGCAAACAGCCGAACTGGAAGGCATGAAGGAAGAACTCCGCAAATTGCAAGAGCGAATGAACCTACCAGAAGTACCATTCACCCCACGGGCATCACCTTTCTCGCCCGAAGTGCTAGCAGCTCCACTCCCAGGACATTTTCGCTACTTCGAGACAGGGAAATACGATGGAACGGGACCTCCTGAGGATCATCTCTCCGTTTTCGAGGGAAATGCAGCCTTGTACCAGCTGGACGATGCCATCAAATGTCGTCTCTTCGTGACTACGCTCACCAAGGGAGCCCAACAATGGTTCGCGCTACTACCCCCAGGAGAAATTAAAAATTTTTAGGACCTTATGAGCCACTTCCTGAAGCATTTCTCGAGTAGCCAAAGACGCCCCTCCTCAGCCGTGAAACTGTTGAACATAAGGCAGGTTGAAGAAGAAAGCTTGCAAGATTACCTTCGGCGTTTCAACCAAATAAAGATGGAAGTACACAGTGCTACGCCCGAGTTACTCATTGGGGCGTTTTACCACGGCCTCCGCAATGGGGAGTTGTTCAGATCCCTAGTGAAGAAATACCCGACGATCGTGGAGGAACTGGTGACCCGAGTGGAGAAGTACGGCCGAGTGGAAGAGTCCCATGCCAGAGAACCTGAGTACAAAAAGCTAAAGAGTTCTCCTCGAGATCGGAAGAGGAGCCCACTTAGGGATCAGGGCCCCAAGCCTTCTACTATCTCGAAGGCACCGAAGGGAAGCAACTCGACCGACCCTGGAACGCCCGCAAGCTCCGAAAATATTATCCCTAGAGGGGGGTACCCTTATTATGCATACTCATAATTTCCTAAGTTTTTAGCATCGTTTTTCCAAGTTTGCTTTCTTATTACTTGGATGTAAGCTAGACACTACTATTAACGCAATTCCCTTTCATCTTTTTCATACGGGGATGATTCGAGGGAAAACTTAAAATAACCAAAAGACATGAAGACCCGGGTAGAAGATTTATTCCCTAAGAGACATAAATCCCAGGGCTCACTTATTCCCCTTGGGTAAAAACAAAGCGCGCACATTGTATCCCTCTGCGAGAGGCTGAAATCTTCTCCAAGGGAAGAGAAGACCACGCGCACATTGATTCCCTCTGCGAGAGGCAGCTCACTGTTCCCTTCGAGAACGTCGCGCACATTGTATTCCTCCGCGAGAGGCTTAAATCTTCCCCAAGGGAGAGAAGACCACGCGCACATTGTATCCCTCTGCGAGAGGCATCTCTTCGGGAACGTCGCGCACATTGAATCCCTCTGGGAGAGGCTGAAATCTTCCCCAAGGGAAGAGAAGACCACACGCACATTGAATCCATCTGCGAGAGGTTCCTTCGGGAACGTCGCGCACATTGAATCCCTCTGCGAGAGGAAGCTCACTATTCGCTCCATAGGTTCTTCTCTTAAAATCCTCAAGTCTCTCCTCGGGCTCAGGGGGACGCCCCTGACCTAAGGCAAGGGACTTTGCCATTGGTATATGTTACCCTAAAGCGGCAAAATACTCAGACCGGTCGCGGATAAATCAACACCCATCCGCCTATCAAAAGGTCCCATCCAGTTGGGGACGCCCTGAAAATCCCGACCTGGCCGAAGGGCTCCATCCAGCAGCGGCAACACCCTGAAACCCCAACCTGGAGAAAAGGTCCCAGCCAGTTGGGGAACGTCCCGAAGGCCCGACCTAGGGAAAGGGCTCCATCCAGCAGGGGCAACACCCTAAAACCCCGACCTGGAGAAAAGGTCCTAGCCAGTTGGGGATAACGTCCTGAAGGCCCGACCTGGGAAAAGGGCTCCATCCAGCAGGGGCAACACCCTGAAACCCCGACCTGGAGAAAAGGTCACAGCCAGTTGGGGATAACGCCCTCAAAATCCGAGCGGGGGAAGGGCTCCATCCAGCAGGGGCAACACCCTGAAACCCCGACCTGTGAAAAAAGGTCCTAGCCAGTTGGTAACGTCCTGAAGGCCCGACCTGGGGAAAGGGCGCAAGAACTCCCGCCCAAACGTCCCATCGGCGATGACTAACGGCGAGACGACACGTGGCGTTGAAGAAGATGCGACATACCAGCCGAAGAAAACTCCTCCAAAAGATTAAAAGACCTTCCACAAATCCCGAAGTTTAGTGCCGCCAACTCGATTATTTCGCCGCTACCAGACCACATCCAAAATTCACATACTCTTTTGAAATATTCGAAGGGGGGACTATTGTTACCCCGGGTTCTCACCCCCAATGCGACGAAATACTCAATCGACCATAACTAGCTTAAAGACCCCCCGTTTGGCCTGCCAAACTACCCCAACGGGAAGAACGCCCCGCCTCTGACCCAATAGGGGCGACGCTCCTCGTCCCCTCGAGATATGTAGGCAATAGCCCGTTCGGGATTAATTCCCAGGAGTCCCCAACCCGACATAAGGCAAATCCCCGACCTGGGGAAGAATGCCCAGGAGTCCCCAGCCTGACATAGGGCAAATCCCCGACCTGGGGAAGAATGCCCCGGAGTCCCCAACCGGGCACAAAGTATGTCCCTGACCTAAGGCGAATGAAGGCTGAAGTCCGTAAGAGGAAACCACGCGCGAAAGTCACCCGAAGGGAAGGATGGCCGAAGTTCCTCCGAAGTCCCTGAGGGAAGTTATACGCGGAAAATCACCCGAAGGGATCATCTCCTAGAAACTCCGAAGCCCTAGGGGACGACCGCCTGAGTCGCCCTAAGCCCAGAAGGCAGTCGCACGCCAAAAATGCTCTAAGCCCCAGAGGGCAGCTGCATGCCGAAGTCGCCCTAAGCCCCAGAAGGCAGCCGCATGCCGAAGTCGCTCTAAGCCCCAGGAGACAACCTCATGCCACAAAACGCCCGAAGCCCCAGGGGATGACCGCATGAGTCGCCCTAAGTCCGAGAAGACAGTCGCATGCCGAAGTCGCTCTAAGCCCCAGAGGGCAGCTGCATGCCGAAGTCGCCTGAAGTCCCAGAGGGCAGCTGCATGCCGAAGTCGCCCTAAGCCCCACGAGACAACCTCATGCCACAAAACGCCCGAGGCCCCAGGGGACGACCGCCTGAGTCGCCCTATGCCCCAGAAGGCAACCTTATGCCACAAAACGACCGAAGCCCGAGGGGACGACCGCCTGAGGAACTCCCGAAGGCAGTTACCCTACTACCTTAGATCGTGTTTGAAGGCCACTGACACGTACGTGATCACCCCAACGTGAGGAAACCGCTCAGGGTCAAATCCGGATGCACCAAACGCGGAGGAAACTGCCAAGGGGCGCTGAACGTGGGGAATAACCGTCAAGGGCTGAGCTTGTCCCTCCAACACTATAAATACCATTAGAAATTCCCCTAACGAGGTACTTTTTCCGAGATTATACCGTTACTCTGCTATTTTTACACTGCACTCTCCTTCCTTACACTACCTTAAAACGAAATTACCCTTTTAACTGAGGCAAGAGGGCAAACGACTCCCAAAATTACCCTGTTTCCACAGTTTTCAGCCCAGGCGCACAGTGGAGTTCGGGCGGGGAAAAGCTCGTCAGTCCATTTCCGCGGTAGGTCAGTTTTCGACGGCATCATTCTATTTTCTCTTTATAGAGATTTCGTCCATCTTTGATGTTCGACTGTATCGAAAATGGCTAAGGACACTCTTTATGCTGTTGATATATTAGAATTATGATTTAAAAAAAAAAAAATCATACTTGGAAAAGGGCTACTTTCCCCTGTAATGATGATCTTGTAACCTAAATAAATTACTACACATGGCTAAAAAATGCAAGACAAGTCATAATAATAATAATAATAATACTCACTTGGACCATATTGCTTGATACCAATGGCAATTAAATTGTCAGAAAAAGGAAATAGGAAATAAATAATAATATTGAGATTATATTAGAATATCAATGGCATTATTTGACAGCCCTAGCACCACCCCACTTTAAGTCCTCAAAGCGTATTACCTTAGCGCATTGGCCGCAAATGGTACTGCAACCATTCTTTATCCCTTTGCTCTTTAACGTGAGCAAGTGAGAAAGATTCGTGCAATGCCTAACCCCATAACGATATTGATGCCTTAGTCTCGCCTGTTCGAGTGTGTGGTCGACTGTAGGGATTGTCACAGTGGGTTTGTGATCCACCGAAGACTCGACGGCGAAGGGCTTTTGTTGTTGCACGTGTGATGCTTTGGTGTTTTCTTCAGGAGACACTCTTTGTATTTCCTCCCACTCGAGGGTTTTGCGAAAGACTTCCCAAGCCAAGTCTTGCTCTTCTTTTGAAAGCTTTTCGTCTTCGTTCTCTTGTAATAGTGTCTCATGCTCATGAAAATTTGAGATCCATCTAGAAGAAGAAATGAATGATTTTCAATCATATACCATAGTAAGAGCATCCACAATTGTGTATGAGCTTTTTTTGCGTATGAATGGATCAGTGTATGCTACAAGAGTAGAGTGTGATGATAATTGATTTGATACCTCGGAAGATGTCTGCTGATCAAAGTCTGCATTAGTTTGTCTGAAGATAAATTTCCATTGGGATATGACAAAAACTGCTTCAAAAGATGATGACCTTCGGCCTTAGAATGAGATGCAACTCCACTTCTCTCTTGTCCCAATTCAGGCAACATGTCGTCGACGTTTTCATCATCTCCAAAATCGAACAAGTGCAGTATTTCTTCTTTAGACATGGTTCTGTGCACTTGCTGTTTGTCGACGACACGTGCTGCTAGGCCTTCCTTGGTCACCTATCAGAATTATATTTCTCTCTCAAAAGGGTATTTTTTTCTTCAAACTGCTTGCAACTTAAGCTTGGATGACAAATTGATAATGAAAGATTACCTGACGCTTGTAGATTTTTTCTTCCATTGTTGCATGTGCCAGCAATCTATATGCAAAGACAGGCTTTGTCTGTCCGTACCTACCGACCGAGGAAGAAAATAGCTATAATTGCTCGATATTTCCACAAATCCTATTTATTCTAAATTGATGAAATAATGGAAGAAAGTAGATTACACACCTCCAAACTCGATAGATAGCTTGAAGATCGTATGTAGGGTTCCAAGATCCATCTACTATAATGACTCGATTAGCTGCATGAAGGTTAATCCCTAGAGAACCAGCCCTTGTTGATATCAAAACACACTTAACCCTTTTATTTGTGGGCTCGTTGAACCTTTCAACAAGTTTTTGCCTCTCTGCACTCTCTGTCCTTCCATCTAACCTGTTAAGGAATAGTAGCGATTTGACCCTTTCTCAATGTGATAATAGGAAAAATGGAATTACAAAACATAAGCTGAGAAAATATATAGAGCTAGAAACTTTACGCTTTTGCAAACATTTAATCCTTTTGGAACTTCTTATCAGTAAACTATACTCAGCGTTTATGCATTATGCTAAATAGTTTACACAATTGAATCTAAGATATATGCAAATTTAGATGAGAAAGGCTCACACACCTGTACCAATCCTTCCCCTTTTCCAAAACTTCCCACTCCTCCTTGGACGAAGCAACTTTGAAAGGTAAAATTCAATTAGATCCAAAGTCAGTAAACTTTGGCTAAAGACCAATGCCTTATCGCCGACATTCGAGCACATGGTTAGAATATCGAGCAGTAGAACCATTTTGCCACCTTGATCGGCCTCCTTATAGTTATTTCCCATTAGAAGATCTCTCCACCAATCCTGGAAACAGAGTACTCTAGCAGCATAAGCAAGTAGTGAAGAAATTTGCTCTTTACACAGGCAGTTAAACACAATAACCATATCACAAGATGCATTGTCACAAGCACCAGATCAGAATGCAATACATATAACAAGTTTATATAGTTTCAGGTCATATAAAAAGAAATTATTATTAGAACAGTTGTTCACTCGAAAAAAAAAAAAATACACCCACCTCAGAAAGAAACCCGTTCACATTTTTAGGATTGTTCAGCTTATCTGCACGTGGAGGATAAAATATTCAAGAGGCAAAACATTGGGATAAAACAGCAGTAGTCCACAATAGCATAGTGTAATCAAAACTCACACCACCAGCATTTGCTATACACTACTAAAGAACTTCCAAAACGCTTTTTTGTTTCGATAAATAATGATGTGGACTCATAAATAGAATAAATCAATTGTACCCAACAAACACACCGAAGATAGAAATATGATAAGCATACCGCCAGAGATGACGGTGTCATCCACAATATCATCACTTGAGTCATCATCTTCCATATCTTCAAATTTTACTGACTCTTTGTTCTCTTTCCTCAGTTGCAAAACACCAGGATGGTTCCATATCTACACCGTAATAAAGATATAGTCATTGAGTCAAGTTAGAGTTAACTTACCTTGCTGAAAGTTTGGAAATAAGATGTTTTAAGACACTGAAATATGTTTTCCTGGTTACGATATGTGCATCATGTAACCATGCTCGAGAATAAAATAGGGTTTTTAATGGGAATTGAAAAGAATAAGGACAAATGTAAACTAACAATTACCTGAGCTAAGGCCTGGTAGCCAGCAAAAAATGATCTCTTGATGATTTTTTCACTGGAAATCTTGTCCTTGGTGAAGCCATGAACATCTAAAAACCGCTTATACAATTTTCTCTGCAGCTGAGACAACTTAACAGATATAACATACACAGTTTTTGGAGGCAAATCCTTTTTAACCACACTCATGTCCATCCTTTGAACAAATCCTTTCAACTGTTCGTAGAGGATATGAGATCTTTGATTCATTATTTTCACATCTTCTGCAGTAGAATTAGCATGTTGACCATTTTCAATAGGATTTTGAAAACTGCCAAAGAGTGAAAGATTGATGAGACAATGAAGGATAACAAAAACATCATGGAAGGATCCAAATTCTAGTACCGGTTCCTGAACTCTGAGCTACTACCAAGAAATCCTTCTCTTACAAAGTCAACCATCTGCTCAAGATAAAATAAACATATCATGAAATGGAGTGCCTGGCCCGTCACATAGAGTTGAGATGTATGTAATTCTTACACAATAATACTCCATCAAATTGTTCTGAAGAGGTGACCCAGTTAATGCAATCCTTCTCTGACACTTGACTTGTTTCAAAGCCTGGGTTGTACCAGCCCTGGTGTTTTTATAATGTGAGCCTCATCGCAGACTAAAATATCAGGTCCATCCTGCCAATTATTCGTGTGATCTTATTAACAGAATAATTTAATCCTTAAATATAAGAGAAGGAAAGCTGGCAAACCTAGCAATGCGTACAGAGTCACACGATAAAATGCTGAAAAGCATAAAATGAAACGGGAAAAACTGTAATTTCTCCTAAGTATTATTAACTATTCTACTAAAACGGATGCAAACAGTTCAGAATAACTTGGTTTGCCAACATCCGTAATGTAAAAACTATTCTACTTCAAACAACAGATGCACAAAATAATGTGAAACATTGTCGACTTCTTGAAGTAGCTAAATCATTAACAGTTTTGAAATTATAAACACAAGTGAATAAAATCGCAAAATACATTTACAACAAAGAAACAAACTTCTCCCAACCTCAGAACAAATCCAACAATAATCGAGATTCACAAAATATACTCTTCAAGTTGATAATTAATTAGACATGAGAAGATATTAATTAGAGAATAAAATATTTAACGCATCTAAATAAATGTAGCTCAACTAACTAAATCTTTAATTGGATATGTTATTGGTTCACTTTCCCTTGTATGAAGTTTCATAAAATATGATTTGTTTCCAAATGCTCTTGGATTTGAGATTTATTTTCAAACAGGTGAACAATCACCTGAAGAGCGCGAGTAATCTCCCTAGCAACATCTCGGTCCTTTACATACTTTCCAAGAGACAAGTTTCGGAAGGCAGAATAACCAATTAAGAATACACCCCCTTTAATCCTCCACTTCATGAGCAACTCAACTCTCTTCTCCCTGAAAATAACATGTAGGAAATATTTAGCATTGAAATATTTTCAGATTGAAACTTCTCTAACCTTCATCAGCGGCTAGTCATTATATCTTGAATTATCAAGCATTGTTACCACTAAATGAATAATTCCAGAGTATTCGTAACATTTAAAAAGATATAAATATGATATAGACCTAAAACCCAAATTACAAGGAATAGAAATTGTAACTCAATTTTTTTTTAGAATAGTAGGTTGACAAATGATAAAGCCAATCACATATAACATTCATTACGAAAATTTTAATAATTAGACATTTATAACAAAACCTTGGAGCGTCTTCCAGCATGAAAATTCGAAGAGGCTTCAGCTCAGATGGCCGCCATTTAAAAAACTCCTTCCGCCAATTGTGTAGAACACTTACCGGAGTCACAATAAGTGCAGTTCTTAATCCCAGGTCTACGCTTCTCATGGCAGTGTACAGGAAAGCAACGACCTACAACACCAGTTATGATCATATTCATTATCACGATAATAGAACCACACTTGATTAAGCTTGTTATCACATCATCATGTATGTTAATGAAACTCCCACTGAAAACAGTTTCTAGAAGAATCCAAATAAATATTTATAATAATTAATTGATACTGTCAAAGGAAAAAAAAAAAGTACCGAAAAACGATTGAGACTGATTAGGCTCATCAAAATCGAAAAGAAATAGTTTCTTAAGCTAAAATATACTACCTGGAAAGTTTTGCCCAGTCCCATCGTGTGAGCCAGGATACAACCAAGACCTTTGTCACCTGACCTCACTTTCCTCACGGATTGTATAATATTCTCCCATATAAATCGAATCCCTGAAATCTGTAGTGATAGAAGAAGATTGAATAGATAACCCCGGATACAATATCATTATGAAGACCTAAACGCCGAGAAAAATAAAGAAAAAAGAAACAGCATAATACGAGATGAAAACAGTGTCAAGTTGGCATCGGAACATGTAAACTAACCACTGACAGATATATTAATAAAAGAATGCAACAATAAGAGGACAATTGATTTTTATGCAGAAACCTGATGGGGTTTTAATTTTGCTGATATGCTAGGAGGAATCCTCGCTGGCTCTTCACCTTCTTCCCTCACCACATTTATCAAGTAACCAGCAGAAGAATCAGCCAACATTTCAGCACCACCACCGTCAGAAGAGTTTCGACTACTGAATGAAGCACTCGACATGAATGACTGGGTAGATATTCGAGCCTCCAAAGATTTAAGCCGCTCTTGACGCTCCTGTATAGCAATATAGGTAAATTGTGGATGATGTTCATTTAAAAGAAATAAGACAGTAAACTACTATGTAAAACAATGCACACGTGAAAATAACCTTCTCAATCGCAATTTTTTTCTTTGTCTCTTCTCCCAGTTCAGCATCATCCATAATTCTCCGTATTTTCTTTTTCCGTCTTCTTTTGCTACTAGGAAACGTCAAAAAAATAAACAATTTATATACGGCACTGCCAAAAAGGAAATCACAAATTTCAACAAATGCTATACTTCAATCAATTCCTCGGGACAAAATCTGTACATGATATATGGAAATAAGCAACTACTACAGTATGGCTCCATGTATTACACAGATAGGATATGAGTACCAATGCTGGGTACCTGGCATTGATACTGCCACCTGCATCTGAATCATCGGAATCAGTGTCCGAACTAGATACAGCTGAACTTTCCGATTTATCTTTCTCGGTATCTAACAATCCATTTCTAGCACCTTGAGTATCATCATAACTATCAATCACACTTGTACTGCCATTTTCATTTTTGGAGTGTAGTTCATCACTTTCACTTGCTCGCTTGAACTCCATTGAGTTCATTAAACCTGGATAAGCATGTCCATCAGTACTACCATGTTTATCACATTAGCAGCAGCACCGGAAAATATTTTCAACTCACCACCATTCACATTTTCATAACTCCCATCCTCAAGTACCAAGAAATCATCGTCTTGGCATTCCCTATGCCCATCAACAGTATCCTAAAGCAGATAATGACCGTAATCAAGACCCAAAAACAGATTTTGTTGAACAACCACGCTAAATCAAGAGTTGAACCTCTAATTTTCGCTGTTTCTTCCTACGCTGTCTCCGTTTCAAACGAGTATGAAGCTTACGATCAACATTTATATCATCCTCCTCCTTAACCTGCCAATAATCATGCCATATGATTTATGCTAATATGCAATAGATGATGTCCTGTATACTACACTAGTGCCAAACACCCCAAACTGAAACTGATCATGCAAATTGAAACTGATAGCCTTAGCCATACCATGCTATTCGAAATTTTGAATGTGATGATTCATGTGGTTGATGAGTGTTTATTCAGGTGAAGTATGACAATAGATAACCATGCTTGCTAACATTTATATACATGAAAATAAAAATCATGTTTCAAAGCTAAAGCCAAAGTCAATTATGCTGAAAGTGTTCTCAAACCAACAGTTAATTCGTCAGTCCACCCTACTGATAGTTACTTGAATGAAAAATAAAAAAGGGAATACCAATTCTGGAGTGCGATTGCTAACCTTTCTATAGTTTTTCTTTTGTTCTTCTGTGAGAGCCAGTTCTCTTTCATTTGCTATAGCATCAGCAATAAATGGGTCATCTGTGGCAATATCAATGTCATCAATCTCTTCCACCTGTCCATGCAGTTACAATTAGGATAACAATACGCCAAGCCACTGAATGCATAAGGGTCAAAGAATATGGCCTTTAACAGCAATTTATCAGGCCACATGATAGTAAGAAGTGTTTGGGAATGAGGAGATCATACTACAGAATATATGAATTATCACTATCTACCACAATTGCAGCAACAAAATGAGACAATCCGCATGAAATGAGGGTGTTTTTCCATTAAATGTGTGTGCTGTTACTTTGATAGATAAAATCAGAAATTATGAGTAGATAACACATTTCAACTAAAGCATAGGGGTCAGCGAAGACGTATTATTAAGCAATTCAAAGGTATATCACCTCATCAACTCCTGGAAATTTTAGGCCAAGTTCAGCAGCCTGTTGTGGTGTGCTTGCCAGATAAACAGAAGCCCAGTTCTTTGTTCCGAAGGTAACGCCCTCTAATGATGACCTATCTGAGCACATTTTACTGAATGAGTCCCAATCAACATTTTTACCATCAGTTATGGTCTTTGTATTTTCACTTGCTGCAATCTTCTTTTCCAAGAAACCACTCGCACCCTCCTCCAAGACTTTGCCATGCCGTCTGCCGCAACTTGAGGATCAATAATCAGAATAATTTCCCAGTGAATAACATCTGAACTAATACGATAGGCGGGATTTAACCTTCTCACTGGCCTGTTACTCTGAAGAAACTCTTCAGCCTTTGCAATCGAGTCACTAGCTTCAACAGTCATTTTAGCTCCCACCCAGTGAGTTCTCTTTCTCCATGCATCAGTGGAGCACCCATCGGGTGCTTGTTTCTCAATCCACTTGTATAGACTCGAAAGTTCAATACCTGCACCATCAAGTTGCTCCTAGTCCAAATAGAAGAAAAAAAAGAATCATCAAAGACAAATATCAATCTATAAGTTCAATGAAATCGAGATACAGAAAAAACGAGAAAAGAAGAACACCAAAAAGCCTAGTACTATTTTTGGCAAAAACAACCATTTGATCCTTCAGTAACTTTCCCTTCTTCGTAGTTACAAGTTTCAGATATTCAACACAAGAAACACAAGGGAAATCGATGAAAGAAAAAATCACTGTTGTAAAAAATCTACAAGTGTATCATACCTGTATATGGACAATCTCAGTCTCAAGATTGTCAAGTTCAATTTCCCACATTTCCTTGAATGCTGCCATTTCATCTTCCACGGCTTTATCCAGCTACAGAGATCCAAAAAGTTCAGCATGCACATGTACTAATGAAAACTTGATATGAAAAGAAAACAGAAGGATTACCTCTTCCACAACAAGATGGGGTAATTCTTTCCTAACATCAGCCTCTACTTTGGCCAGGGCTTCCTCTTCCAGAGCTTCTTGAGCTTCAGCCGCCTGAAAAGTAACCAAATAAATAAGATAGAACAATTATCATGCATCAATAAGCATAAAATGGTAACCAGCGTTTTACTTTTCTCTCAACTTCGACAAGCTCATTAATAAGCTCGTCAATCTCATTCTCTGTCAATGGTTCCTGAGAAATGGGAAATCAGAAATTGACATGAAAAATTGAAGATGGCAACATGGAGCAACTAATAAGGAGTTGAACATAACCATAAAATTGGAAAACAACCACGGACAGGTACGAAAAGAATATATAGTTCGAAAAAAAAGGTTCACAACTCTAAGTGTGAAAATACAACATCAACAAGGGCCAAAATTGACAAGATCCTTCGTAGATTTTGACAAGCAAACACTTCATCAATAGAAAAAAAAAATGTTGTATGCTTAGCTTTTCTTATGTATGTTTGTCAACCTAATCATCAAACTCGTATAAAAAAAGTTTCGTGTATCTTTACATGTAAAATGATTCGCTTAAAAAAGTAATATACCTATATATGCCGGCTGTTTTTGTCTATTCAATGTCATTCAAACTAGATTAAATGAACTTCAAAATATCAAAATATAACATAAATCAAGCCAAGTAGAAAAACTTTCTATCATTTATGGCATCATAAGTAGATATTATTCAAGAAAACCCCCATCATGCAAATATAAATCACGAGATATCAAGAATAATCACTGTTTTGGATGCAACGGATCCAAAATCATACATAAGATGAGATATGGAACTTCACAACACTGTCAGGTGTATTCCAGCACCATACACGCATTGAGCCTACTCAGGCATTATTTTAAGTTTAACTCGCATTTTTACTGAAGTAATACACGGAAGTATCAGTGAATCCATCAATAAGAGGGAATTGTGAAAAAGATTTATGAACAAAAGGCCGAAATGATACGGGTAAACGAAACACTTGAACACATAAAAGATCAAGCAATTATTCAAGCACATAAAACTAGCCGAGCATGACCAGGAAAGGAAAAGGATAGGATTATTACAATTAAAAATATGGATAATACATTCGCTTCTCATTCATTCACTCTATTCGAAAAAAAAATATAAAACTTCATTCACTCTATTCTTAATCTTATACAAGCACCCATCAGAAAGAAACATGACGAACAACGAATGAGCGGAAGTTCAAACTTAAAAAACCATCGGAAACGATCTAAAAATAGCAACTCACCCCCTTCAAACCCACGACATTACGTGAGAACGAAGACTTACGAAAAAAAGCCGATGAATCTATTAAGGATAAGAAGATATCGATAAACATTCTCTTCGAATGTAGCTTGCGCATTTCACTAACCTCATTAGGTAATTCTTCTCCAATATCTTCTTCGTCATTATCAACCTCTAAAGAATCTTCATAAAAATCATCTTCAGCGAGTTCAAGTTCTTCTACTTTGCTGTCTGCATCGTTCTCCGGATCCATTTGTCGAGTTATTAGATCGTCACACTTCGAGATTTATGCAAATGTCGAATAGTACTGAAAACTGGTTTTGAGAAGAAAGTGGAATTTAGGGGAAAAGAAACGACGGCGTCTGAGTTAGTCAACGTTTCAATGAAACTGTAAGTTGTCAGTGAAGACATCAAAATAATAACGGGTGAATTCCTTATCAGGCCCTTTCCAAGTTCCTTATCAATACCTCTAACAAACTTCCTTTTCAGTACCCATCTGTGAAAAAGTTGTGTAAGTAATACCCCAAACAGTGAACGGACGAAAACACCCTTTTCTGAAATTAAATTGGACATCATACCAACTGTTTTGATTATTATACCAACTGTTATTCTAATTATACCAACTGTTATCATTATTATACCAAATGATATAGTGTACAATTTTGTTGGTATAATTACGACAACAATTGGTATAATTTCTACAGTTTCTGGTATAGTTTCAAAATCAGTTCGCATATCGTCCAATTTCACTGTATAAAATTCAAATAACGTTATTTACTAGTATAATAACCAAAACATGTGGTATAATTTCTACAATTCTGGTATAATAGCAAAATCAGTTGGTATAATGTCCAATTTCGCTGTAAATTATAATAACGCTATTTAAATTGGACATCATACCAACTGTTATTCAAATTATACCAACTGTTGTCATTATTATACCAACTGGTATAGTGTACAATTCTGTTGGTATGACGACAGTTGGTATAATTTCTACAGTTTCTGGTATA
Organism: Craterostigma plantagineum; assembly: GCA_027422505.1. NCBI lineage: Eukaryota > Viridiplantae > Streptophyta > Magnoliopsida > Lamiales > Linderniaceae > Craterostigma > Craterostigma plantagineum. The sequence continues at coordinate 20,434 of JAPQWV010002315.1, read as the reverse complement.
ATTTCAAAATCAGTTGGTATAACGTCCAATTTCACTGTATAAAATTCGAATAACGTTATTTACTGGTATAATAACCAAAACATATGGTATAATTTCTACAGTTTCTGGTATAATTTCAAAATCAGTTGGTATAATTACGTCCAATTTCGCTGTAATTAATAATAACGCTATTTACTGGTATAGTAACGAAAACATATGGTATAATTTCAACATTTTCTGGTACAATGTCCAATTTTGTTGGTATAATAACTAATTGTTTTGGTATAATTCGTGTGAAAATAATTATTCAGCTTTTTTGAATATGTGAGACAGGGGTATTTTCGTCCATTTAATGCTGAAAAGGTTTTTTTAGGTACTGAACAAGAATAAATTTTCAAATGGGTACTTATAAGGAAGAAATAATTCGAGGGGTATTTAAAAGGAAGCTGAAATGTTGAAAGGGACTAATAAGGAATTCACCCTATAATCATAAGATGTGTAAGACGCGTTAATTCGGTCTTCATGTCTATTGTTCGTTAGAATTCGAAAACTATAGTTATATTTATATATATACAGGGAAATGTAGGTTTCATATGGTGTTGACACGTGTCTACTTGTATTTTTAAAAAATTATTAATAAATACAAAACCACGATTCGTAGTAAACCCACTTTCAAGTAAATTAAAACCATTTCATCGCCTTCGGTGGTTTTCTCTGGCGAACAACTGATCAATTTCGGCCGTGATAGACAGACAAGAGAATGGGTAGGCACAATCAGTTTTCTTCCAAAAAACTGTAGTAAAACCTCTTCGATTCTCAGGCTAGCATCATCAATGACGGTTCTTTATCGACCCCTTCGAAGAGATCGAAAGCTTCTTCATATCAGCAGCGTACACCACAGAAAACTAACGCCCTTTTTGCCAAGTCCAAGGTTGCAATATCGATTTGAAGTTTGCGAAGGATTATCACAGAAGGCATCGAATATGTTCGAAGAGCCATCGAGTCGTCCTCGTGGGAGGCTTTGTTCGTCGCTTCTGTTAGCAGTGTAACAGGTAATATGTAATAAATATTCCCAAAGGTTAGGAAAAGAAATTGTTCTTGAGGGCTTTAAATTACGAGTTTTTCTCTTTCAAAATGTTTTCGTGATCTTTATGAGTTCGACGACAAGAAGAGGAGTTGTAGGAGAAGGCTTTTGGATCACAATGCAAGGAGAGACGAAGAATAAGGCCTCGAACCTCAGATCATCGCCAATGACGACATTATATGGTAATAAGCCTTTTATGGTTACAGAATGTTTGTCTGAATTTTGTGTTGTCTTCGAAACCCAGGTGGGACAAATCAGATGCCTCAAAATAGCATTGCGTCGAACGATGATCAATGTAATCCCATTCTCTGACACAAATAATCTAATAACAGTCAGGTTCGTTCATGTGACGAGGAGTGCGGTGGGTCCTCTTGCTGCCACGAGCTCTGCTGCGCAAACAGTGTAAGCACCTTACCATTTTTCTTCTTCAGTCGTTGATTTACTCATTGTTCGTCGCAGTACGATTCATATCAATATTTTTGTCTTTTTATTGAACCATGAATTCTCCTATCTTTTTCTTGGATTAGCAAATGTGCTTGATGTTGGTTTTTTGCTGTAATTTTATTTTTACATTAAAACAAATTGTGATCGTTCTCATCAATCAAAGTCTTTTGGCTTCCTTGACCACCATGGGATCATGATTATTCTGCTATTGTTTCTCTGAGTTCTCTAAAATGCGAGATCACCGCCGCAGATATACTCGGCGCAGGAGCCGCCGGAACGGACAACACCCCGGTGCTTGGGGATACAATACAGTTGCGGATACACACCCATACCACCACCACAGCACAACAGCACTAGTTTAGCCATAGAGGTGCAGGACTGAGTGGGCCTATTTCCCTATCGCATGGTACACGTCTAGATTTAGTTTTAACTCTTTTTGGGTTTGGTCTATGGTTAATTGTAAGTGCATCCGCGTTTCGGCTGGTGCTTGTTGGCTTCGCTTCTCAATTCTAATGATTATATTTTTTCTTTATTTCTCTTCAATCCGATGCATGATTTGGGGAATCGAACAAACTTATCATGGGTTTTTTCCTAAGTATTGGGAGGGAGCCATCGTCTGGTTTAAAGATTAAAGGGATTTATATCTCCTTTTTCTTTGAACCACTTTATTAATATTGTATCATCCAAGTTTGCGAAATTATTTACGCTTCAGGTCATGGTAGATTTTGATATCTATTTGTAGTTGGTGGCTAGCTTAAGATGGTTGAACCCTTTTTTATTTATTGGTGGGATTATGATAAGATCAGAAATCCAAATCAACGGAAAACCCGTTGCCCAAAGCCTTTAGGCTAATAACTTTCTTTATTACCAGATAAGATGAATATTACAGAATGATTTATGCCTATCTATAGACGCTACTACGATACTAATAAAGGACGTGATTCTAGAGAATCACATTCTAGAAAATCCTAATAAGAAGATCTCCTTTTATTTATAGAAATATAATCCTACTAATTAATGCTAAGAATCTCTTCCTCTCGCTCACGAAAAGTGGGCTCAAGCCCGTCCCCGCCTTCGGTAAACCAATATGGGCCTCGGCCCTTGTTCTTGCTCTCTATCAGATTATTTGTCTTCGTTACTCATTCTTACAATGCCTAAAAATGGTATATTGTTGATCTTTCGTTGGTATGTTATTTCCAGATTGTTAGATTGGTTGGAGGTGTTTCGTCAACATGGCCAAACAGGAGACGAGTCTTAGTGGCCTTAGAGAGATCACACGATAAAGGTCGACATCCTTCGTCGAAGCTGGCGTTGACCTACCACTGGGTGGGAAAATGGGCGTCCTGATGCTGTTTGGTAAATATTCTCCCTCATACTTTTGACTGTTCCGAGAATTTGCTAGACTTGCTGTGTTCATGGAACTTTTCCCCCCATAAACTAAATAAATTGGGCGATTGAGCGTGGACATTGTGGAGAATGATGTCCCTGCTTACACTGATGCTAATTACGGAGCCATAAAGCTTATAGGATGTGAGGTTGCTAATGGTACTGACTTGGCGGATTTACAGGTCCCCATGCATTCTAGGCTCGCTAAATATAAGAGAGGAACATATATAGGGATTGAGAGGTCGTCAAACAAGCAAAGAGGGCTGGTGATTCACACATTTATTGCAAAGAGAAGTATTCATATGAGATACCAGTTGAAGATGAGCTATGAATAAGTGATTTTATAAGGCGAGCATTGTGGCTTACGCGAGGAGCTTGGGTGTGAAGACGTGAAGTTAAATTCCAAAGATGCGCAGAAGTGGTTGAAATAGGACACTAATGTGATTTATTTGTTATGCTGCTCTGAATACCATCACTTTTGTGAGATTAGGCTTGGCGAGTCGTCTCTATGATAGGTCTTGGTTGATGTTGGATTGTCTGACTTTGGTTAGCAGCTATGGCGTTTAGTTAGACTTTGGTTGTGTTTTTGTTGCGGTGGGTCTTTGTGTGAGAAGGAGCATGGATCAAATAATCAGGTAGTTTATTTCAAACTATGTCAAGTCAATATTTCAATATGTTTTGGGTTTGTTTTTGAATCTTTCGATGTTGATCTTCTGATAGGATAGGGACATCATTACGTATTCAAGAAGGGAAAGGTATCATTTCCTGCTACAAAGGAGAACAGAGAAATGAGGCTTACTTGCGAGTTACAGAAACAAATAGCCGCAGTCTATATCTGTTGATCGTTTGCAAATTCGTTTCAAAATTTTATCGGCAGATGGTTGTACGAGATTTCTGGAATCTTCTTACACATCTTAAAGGCGAATAAAATCATGACATCTATCAGCCTTCTGTGCTCAACATGCCACATTAGTATCCGAGATGTTGATTAATGGCACCTAAAAGTGTTAATTAAACGACACAACCTCAAATGTCGATGTGGGCTGTTGACATGGCACGAATCAGTGCCGAACCAACAGGTGCCCACATAAGTTGTTCACATAAGGTGAGCACAAATAAATTCCTCATTTAAGTATTCAAGCGTAGCTTGATATGTGGCGCACCGTATGGAAGAACTTTGTGAGAGATATGGGCGTTGATAGAATACGGGCTATTCAAAGAATATTTGTCACAATAAAAGTAGGAAACAAACGATACAATTGTACAAAGATCTGGGCGTGAGCTTTTTATTTTACACCCCGTGAAATATCCTATGACGTTTATTCTTGAATTCCGTTTGAGGGACTATTTTGGACTCATAATTTGATTTTTAATTAAAATACTTAATTATACATATTAAGACTCGTGCATTGCACGGGCAAAAAACTAGTTTTTAGTAAGAGAAAATGACCAAAGTTATTAGAGATAAAGATATATTCAAATGGAAAAGGGTCGCTTACCATTCAATGTTGCAAATTAGCCAAATGACCTTTGTCTCAATTATCCTTCGAAAACATAAATAGTATGGCTAATTTTCATTGTCTTTACCATGCAATCGATGAAAATCACATAACAATGAAGTGAAATCAACCTCAATTCTTCATGGGTTTAGTAATCAACAACAGTTCTTCATGCGTCAGAAATCATTGTTTTTCCAACAAGCATATAAGTATTAACCGTTGCAATATCCTCCAACCATTTCGCGTGGATGTCTCTGCCATTATCACTTGTCCTCCCCAGGAGTGAGTTGTAGCGAACAATCAATGACCTACTCCAAGTACTCTAGGGTGAGGAAGATCCTCAGATCCTAAATCCTCAGTCCGCGTAGTTTGGATTTTCAAATGGTTCGATGTGTTAACATCATAAATGATGGCGTCATTGTCTAAGTAGAAAGAAAAATAACTATTCTGCAAAAAGATAAAGATAAACAAGTTAGATTGAAGGATCTCGCACAAATAAGGACTTTTAATTAATTGGCTTGTCTCCCACTTCTTCCGATAGAGATTTCGGAAAGCTTGTTGATGGTTTCAAAGTGGAGCTGAGTTTCCCGCTATGCAGTAAGCAAGACTCAATATAACAATTGTTCGCGCGCCTAGCCAAACAGTGTCGTGTTCCACATGAATCCATCTAATAAGTATTTCAACTACTTTGTCTCCAGTCAGGGACCTTCACGATAATTGGATATTAGGAATAATCGTCTAAGTGCTACCTATCAACGTCTGAACCAAACCTAACCTTTAGAAAATTCCACCTGTAGGATAACACTTTGTAGGGTGGACTGTGTTTAGAAAAACGGAGTTTAGACCAATGCACCCGAACTACATACGACATTGATTATATGTTTAACGTCATTAACTTCGAACAAACCGCACACAATTCATACCGAAATAGAATCGAGCTTGATAGAAGATAGGAAACAAGTTCCTTTTCTCACTTATTATATTTCAAACAGGATAGTACATCTCACATGAGAACATAAGTCATGCATATCACGTGAAACAACACGCACGTAATTGTAGCTGTTAGGGAGTGTGCCGAGGAATGCCATACGAGGACTAGGAATAGTATAGGGCGCACGATGATGTATAGGTTCCTAGACAATTTTATTGTTGTACTGTCAAATAAAGTAGTGAATATTATTTTCATTATAATAAAGTCATTATTATGTATTTATCGAATTTAAAGTCTGCTTGGCATCCAGCGGTGCGATAAATAAATAACACCCAAATGTTTAAGTTGGACGTCTGATTTCTGTGAGGCATAATCCGATAATCGACAAGAAAGCATCACTTTCGTACGCGGCGCTGAACCCTTAAGTCAAAAATTCGTATGTTTCATTAATTATGTTTTCGTGACTTTATGATTTCGTTAGTCGATTCATGCCTATAAATTGACATGATCCGTAGAACACGGTCATACCAATAATCACTCATACTAAAACAGAATTGACCTCACACAGATGAACTGGAATCAGCAGCAAGATCATGAAGAGAACGATGAATATGCCAAGTTAAGGCATCGTTTTAACCGGAATTTGGAGATGTTAGTGCTCGAGATTTGGCTTCTCATGTGCTTGTTCGTCGTTTTAATGGCTGTGCTGTTTTGGGTCCTAACAATGCGTACTGGTTTTGAGGCTTTTTGGGTATTTTGATAATTTTCTTAGTTCGCGTTATGAAAGTGGTTTTCGCATTTTGAAGGTGTTTTGCGTATTTGAGTTGTAAGTTTTTTTTTTCATTTGAAAGGATGTACGAATCGTTTAAAGATTAGTTCGCGAAACACAGCTACTCCCCCTCAATATTTGAAGTTTTGGGAATGTGAACCTCAAGATAAAAACTTAAAGCAAAGAAATATTTTAATAAATAAAATATTTTCCCGATTCTTAAGTTCGGGCGATTCAAAAGTTGCAAAGGAAGTTTCGAGCGATGCTCAGTTTCGGGTGATCCCTAGATTCGGTCAACTAATTAAAAATTAAATCCAAAGCGGTTTCGGGCGATTCTCAGTTCGCCGAGAAAAAAACATAAATTAATTTGAAATTCAGTTCAAAATTCGTAAAGGTTGCGTTTGGATTGGCGTATTTGAACGAAATCGCGTGATTTGAAATCATGAATTTCAAAATCTTAATTTCAAATCCAAATTCATTGTTTGGCAAAACGTTAGGATTTCGAAATTCGGATTTCAAAATGAAGTTCGACCTCAAGCGCTCGAGTAGCTCGTCGACCTCGACTTCTAACTTTTTGTTAAAAGATTAAAAAGCACAAAAATGAAATAAAAACAAACTCGTAGGACGGCTTCGAGCTTTGGAGCACCTACGAGTGAGCTCGAGCTCGAGCCGGCTCAATCGCTAGCCCGTAACGAGCTCGCGCCGGTTCATCGAGCTCACGAGTCAGCTCGACTCATCATTTACCCATCACCATTATTATTATTATTATTATTATTATTGCAAAAAACTAATTGCCGACTCAACTTCGGATTTCGAAAACGGACCATTTGATATGGAATTTCAAATCCGACAAATAATAAGCGTTTCTATTTGACATCGGATTTGACCGAAATTGAAATCCAAATCCACTCGATTGCCAAACGGTAGATTTGGGCCAAATCCAGATTTCAAATCGAAATCCGGAATCCAAACAGGGCAAAAGGTAAAATTGACAAAATATTTAAAAAATTAAATAATTTTGGCAATTTAAATTTCATTTGTAAAATTTCTCCCCCTTAAGTTTACAAATAAAGCTTCCCTAAATATAAGTATTTTACGAACTTCGGGGAACCTTACTTAATCGTGTGTACTAGGATGGAAAATGTTTTTAAGAATAAAATGCAGTTCTTCCTATATTTTACTAACATAGTAGGTGTTATTCATTTGAGCACATATGCGTATTGAAAATACAATAAATTACGAATTGATCTTGAGGTCTTGACTTGTCACTAGTTTGCTAGGCCCGTCTTGCCAGTGGCATGGGTCAGCGGCGAAATGCGGTCTTGACTTTTCGATGTGATTGCCGGTTGAACCGCGGAGCGGGATTTACGGTCTCGATTAAATTCGAGGTTAACGTCCTACGGCAAGTTTATGTGCGGGAATTTATCCAAGTCTCTGGCCAGAGCATATAACTGACTGATGATAGTCGTGGAGTGCAGTTTCAGAACTTTCACCCATAAACGACATAGAGTCGAGTTCCGTAAGTTTGACTATGCGTGATTGTCACTCGACCGGGACAATGTAAAGGGTTTGTATCTACAGTCGGTTCGTGGATTATGATTAGATCAAATTCGTACTCAACTTGGGATCTGTTCGTACCACGGGGCTGGCTAGGTGAATACCGAACTCCTAGACACCTCCTAGGCCGGTTGAGACGAACCAAGAGAGTCGGGCTTAAAAAGAGCAACCGATACAACTCGTCATCAGAGAGAGACAAAGCTAGGTCCTAGATTGTGACAGTAGGGTTTGGGGCTTGGCCAAAGCCCTGATCGGCCGACAATACTAAGTTTGACTAGTGAGGGGTAAAATGGTCTTTTCACCTCACGATATATTTTTGAAATAAAATATTTGATATTGAATATTTAGTATATGATTTAAATTAGATATAGATCTTTATTATTTTCTTAGAGAAATAATATTAGATAATGTATATCGGATATATATATATATATATAGTTTCGAAGTTTTATTAGATAAAATTTCGAAAATTATTAAATATATTTATATTGGATATTATATATTTAAAATATACTAAATATGGTATTTTAATTAATTAAGGTATTGGATATTTAATTAATTAAATGTAAAGTTTGAATTTGAATTCATTACTTGGTAAAACAAAGACTTGGTAAAAGGGGAGGTTTGAGGATTTTTCTCCACCCACCTTAACCTATTTTTGGCTAATCCTAAGAGGTATAAAGAAGGATTTTCGAGATCCTAAAGTTGATGGAAGCTAAATTTTCGAAATACAAGCAAAAGAGAGTAAAACCTAAGAGTTTTCTCCTCTCACCACTTTCTCTCTCGCACTCTCTCTCTCGTGGGCAGCAAGCAGTTCGTTCTTGGCCTAGCCGCACATGCAAGAATAGCTGCGACGTTAGTAAGGTGCCGGCGTGACGATGTTGCGCAAAGAAGGCGTCCCGTTCGTGTGCTTTTGGCGTAGGAGAGGGGCACTACGCCTCGGGAATTCGAAGGATTCGACGCTAGCCATCGTTAAGAGATTTCAATAAGGTATCATGGCTGATCTCTTATCTCTTTATGTCAATACGTTCTCGTGTTTGTAGCCGAGCGATCTTGGATAGGCGGGAAACCCCGTAAGATTTTAAAATTCCGCCGTTGGAACGTGGATCCAGGGACCCTCGGGATTCCCAACAGTGTGGTACCTCGACTCTGGTTGCTCCACACATATGACGGGAACACAAGAGCTGCTGAGCAACTATCAAGATCGACCGAATGGCAAAGTCAGATTTGGGAACAATGACTCAGCGCCCATTCTAGGATTTGGGGATATCATTCTGGAAAATCTGACGATAAATGGTGTCTCTTAGGTCGAAGGAATCCGCCATAACTTGTTCAGCATAGGCCAATTTCTGCGACAAAGGATTCGAGGTGATCTTTCTTGTTTACCGGTGCAGAATATTGGACAGTCAAAACAAAGAACTCCTCCAAGGACTTCGGAAATCCAATCTTTACACAATTAATCTGACGTCCGTGTGGACCACGATAGCTGTTTGCCTCATCTCCCATATTACAATTCAGAGAAATAGGTTATGGCATCAACATGTGTCTCATCTAAACATCAAAGCTCTTCAACGACTATCAACGAAAAAGTTGGTTCACGGTCTACCAACCATTATTCTACAAAAACATCAATGTTCAGCATGTCAACTAGGAAAAATGAAGCGAGCGTTTCATCACGTCAAGCTAGTTGCCTCTACTTCACGTCAAGCTAGTTGCCTCTACCACCAGCGCAGGTGTTTTGGACCCAGCTCCGACCTGAACAGCCTATTGGGTCTGCACCTTATGTTTCGCGGCCTATTAATAGACTCAGCCCGCCTCAGGCACTGTGGATCCCGCAACGACGCAAGCGACGATTCACCTCCATCGTGGTACCTATCCGCACCCAACTAATGACGCTCGTCGCCCGATTCGAAGGGGCACACCGCCGCCACATATCAGCTTCTCTCGGCGAATGGAGCAAAGTCCTAATGTCGGATCAGTTACTTTGGGGAAAGAAAGTGCGCCTAGGGTTTATACGGATACGGCCCCTAACACTGTTGGGACGGGGAATGCTTCTACCGGGCCTCGACCTGACGTGGACATGGACGCGTCCGTGTCTGACTCTGCCCCGATCCTTGAAGATGCATCCGATGATGATCACTCGCCGTTTCTGAATCTTGATCGCTGTCTCCCTGGAAGCCGGACGGTGACACCACCGCCCTCGGGCTCAGGGCCGATCTTGGTGGGTGGTTCTGTTTAATGACCAGCCGTACTTGGCGGGAGGATGACGCCTATCATGGCTCGACAAACTAGGGTTCCACGGCGGATGACCCTCCTTACGGGCCTGTTTTATCGATTAATAGTACCCGGCCCGGGACTCAAGTCGCGGTTAGAATGACACCCGATAACACCCCAGCTATGACACCACCTCAACGTCTGATTAGAGATGGTATGAATCCCTCTTTTGCGACCATCATCCAAGGCGACAACATAACCGTAACCAACCACAACGGCATAGCAGAACACGGCTTAATCTCTCTTATACGGCACCTATGGTGAATGATGGAGTGGCTGAAGCTTGCCCTCCGTGGGATGTGATCCAAAAAGGGATGGCGCGATGGGACCACACCCTTGTTGGATACTTTTTTGGGAAAAAGGCCGTTCTGCCCTCACGTTGAGTGGTTTACTCTATCGGTGTGGAAAGACCTCATTGAAGTTCGAACGATAATTAACGGCTTCTTCAAATTTAGGTTTACGATAGCTGAGGCATGTGCGGCGGTCTTGGAAGGCGGGCCTTGGCTCATGCATTTGACGGCATATTCCTAACAAATTCATGTCATGAGTGCACATATTCCAGTCGTGAGTGCACATATTTCATATCATGTATGCAGATATTCCAAGTAGAACGTTCAAGCATCAGAGCAGAAATATGAGTGGAGTTTAGAGATTTTACCAAGTTTCTTTAGTTTGCTCCCCTTGCCAAAATGAGGATATTCCATCTGTCCAGAGCATAAATTCAGAGTTCCACTTACAGCATAGATAGATATCATATAGGCAAAAATTCAGAATTGACATACCATTATGCTTCCTCTGCATATGTGCATATATTGTTCATGTAAATTCAGTCAACACACATAAGCACTAAGATATATCATTAGGCAATATCGCAAGTCATCATGAATATCAAAGAAAGTTCATAGACCCTTATATCATTAATTACTCAAACTTCTCCTCCTTCGGCATCAAAAAGGAAATAATAAGGCTTTAAGGCTGAAAACTTAGCTTAAATAACAAAGAAGAATGAGAATGAAGGGAGGAATACTTATCTGAAACGTTATCAAGGTTGGAATCACTATCAGATCTGGTAGATATCACAGATTTGTTCAGCTCCCTTGTGTTTACTAGAACTCTCAAAAGCTGGAGTATAACTTAAATCAAAAGAAACTGTGAAGTTCGAATTCTGAGGTAAGGAAGGAACAAATATCGAGTGATCTCATTTAAAAACGGGCAAATATCCAACAGATACAGTTTTCCAAAAATGAGATAGGATATGTTAGGAATATTTTAGAAGTGTCTAAATATTTAGTGTAAGTCTTTTTTTTCTTTGTATTGTATTATATTGAGTTGTAGATTGTAATGGCCAAGCTAGGGCCCAGTGGGTTTAATGCCTAAGTCAAGGTATTAAACCGTAAACCCTAACACTTTGAAACTGAGGTTTTCCATTTTGAATACTCAGGTACGCTAACTCTCTCAAGCCTAAAAAAACTATCTCTTTAAGGCTTTAATGCTTTGCAAGTATTTCTAAGTATTCTTAAATAATCAGAAACTTACAGGATAAGCTCAGCTTAAATAGAATATATGATTTCCAAATCGAAATAAGATATGATATTCTTAACTCAAGTAAGGTAAGTCAAAAAAGGATGAAACTCAAAAATTGATATAGTAAGCTCTAAACATGGAAAAGTTATTAAAAATATATTTCCTAAATATGGACCTCTAGACTTGGGAATCTTAAAAATTATGTGTAGTGGAATAATATCCTATCTGACCTGTTTTAGCTCAGCAATTCCCAGTCAATCACAGAATCAGAGAATCTGTTTTCAATGAGAGGCTTGGTAAAGATATCAGTCAGCTGATCATTTGTACCTACGAATTCCAAGCTGATATTTCTCTTCTGAACATGATCTCATATAAATTATGTTTAACCTCTATATGCTTCGTACGAGATGATGCATTGGATTCTTAGTAATACTAATGACCCTAGTACTATCACAGAGAATAAGCATTTTATTATAAGCTAACCCAGAGTCACTAAGGGTATGTGTCATCCAAAGAACTTGTTTACAACAATTTCCTAAGGTCATTCAGTTTCGGTTGTGGAAAGGGCGACAATATTTTGCTTTCTACATCAGGTTACCAGGGAATTTCCAAGTAACTGGCACGTTACACTGGTACTTTTTATCTTCCCTACAACTGGCATAGTCACCATCAGAATATTTCATTAATGGGAATTCATTGGTCTTGGAATACCAAAGACCATATAATAGTACCCTTTATATATCTAAGTATTCGTTTGACTGCTGTCAAGTGAGATTCCCTAAGGTTCGACTGATATCTCGAACACATAGCAACAACACACACAATATCAGGCGTACTTCCAGTTAAGTAAAGAAGGCTTCCAATCATACCTTGATATTGAGTTTGATCACTTGTGTACCTGATTCATCACTATTGATTTTGGTGGTCTGATGCATAGGAGTAAAAGTGCTTTGTAATCACTCATCCCGAATTTTACTAGAAGCTACTTGCTATATTTCGTTTGGGATATGAAGGTTCCCATGTCAAGATGTTTTATTTGCAGCCTAAGGAAGTAGTTCAGCTCACCCATTAGACTTATTTTGTATTCTTTCTGCATAGACTTCGAAAATTTCTCACAAAAAAGATTGTTAGTACTTCGAAAAATTATATCATCAACGTCAGTCTGAACTAACAGTGTGTGATCACATTCATAGTTGATAAACAGGGTGTTAGCAATAGTTCCAGTCGTAAATCCAATGTTTAACAAAAAATTATTTAATCTTTCATACAAAGCCCTATGAGCCTGCTTTAAACCATATAATGCTTTATTCAACTTAAAAACATGGTTTGAAAATCATTCTTTAATTAAACTGGGAGGTTGTTCTAACTTCCTCATTTATAAAATAGGAAGCACTTTTTACATCCATTTGAAAAAGTTCAAAACGTTTAAAGCATGCAATGCAAGTAAAACACGTATAGATTCTAGTCTAGCTACGGGAGCAAAAGTTTCTTCGAAATCTTACCTTCCTCGTGGGAATCACCTTTAGCAACTACATCGCTTTGTTTCTGGTGATGTTACCGTGTTCGCCTTTGTTGCGAAAAACCCATTTTGTTCCGATGATGGATTTTTCGTCTGGTCTTTCCACAAGTGTCTATACTCGGCTCTTTTCGAACTATGATAACTCGTCCTCCATGGCTGAGACCCATGATATATCGTCTAGGGATTTAGGTACGGTTCTCGGTTCTATCACTGAGAGCAATACATCATGAGATTCCTTTGTATCCTGATTTCGCGCATTAGTTTTGATTCCACAGGAGATATTTTTATAATTTGATCAGTAGGACAGCTGGTGTGGCGACCCTACTTTTATAACTAGGATTAGTGGAGGATTTCCGCAAAGTAAGCCGCGGAAGGCCCGTCTAATTTAAAACTGTTTCCTAGAATAATATATATTACGACAAATGTCGTCTACATAGTCAGTCTATACAAAGGCCGTAGCCCCAAAATAATAAAATAGCAAAAACCCTAACGCCGCTCCACAGGTCGCATCTATGTACCGCCCCGCCCTCAAAAGTCGGTGAGCACCGCCACCAGCCGCCTCAGCATTGTCGCATAGCGGCGTCAGACTCAGTACCTACAACACGTAAACACTGAGCAATTTTGCCCAGTAGGTGAATAAAATGCATGTATGCAAGTGTGCGCTCAATCCCAACCCCAATATCTCACATGCCATGCACACTCTTTCTTTTCCCACATTCCTATCTCACATTACAATATGGGGCCCATGGTTAGGCTCACGCGCGCAATAAATATCATGGGTGGTCACGTGATTCCACCCGTAATCAGCGGTAAGCTACGCCGGTAGTGCACTGATCGATCACGTCAATGGCCACCTACCAGGTCGTCTCTTCCACAATAAATCATGGGCAATGACACCTGTATCCGTATATATATATATATATATATATATATATATATAATCTGGCGTTTTGCACCTCGAACCGACCACATCCGAGTAGACAAATCGATCACGTCTGTCTCGGCCAGGTAATCTGTGAGCCTAACAAGTCGTCACAATAATCTCAATCTACCCCACTTAACAATACCTCGAATCATCACCGTATCAATACGGTGGAAACCATCTCTCAATCTGACGTGATATGCACGTGCCATTCATATAATCGTAATAACACATAAAAACATGGTTTCACATAAAGCATATATAAATCATGTAAATCACGTAAGTCAAAGAAATCATCGAATCACATAAAGCACATAAATCACATATGTGTTTACGCATTGTAGATGGATGATCCACCTACCTGTCCTCCCGCTATAATCAAATAGGGAATCCGGTGTAGTCCCTATATATCGATCCTCTGAATATTGAAAATATTTTCACATTAATAAATTTACTAAGTCATATAAGTTTCGAAAATGCTAAAATTATTAAAACCCTAAAATTTATGAAAACCTAAAAATAATGAAATTCCTAAAAATAAATAAACCCTAAAATATTGAAAACCCTAAAAATATCAAAATCATAAAATACCGAAATTTATTACGTGTAGAACACTTTTAAACTACTGAAATATGTTAAGTATCGAAATTCCTTGTAAACGTCGACATCCAGCAAATCTCGACATCTTACAGATGTCGAGATCTTTAGTGAACTTGTCGAGATCTTTTGAAAGGTAATTGTCGAAATCTTATTATATAAGCTTGTCGAAATCTTATGTTGGGAAAGCAATGTCGAGGTCATCAAGTCATATCGACATCCTATAAATGTCGAGCCCTTAGAAATGTCGAGACCTCTATATACATACAAATAATATCGAGATCTGTTAAGGAAATTAAATGTCGAACTGTGCCATGGAGGATGTCGAGATCTTTATAAATTGCGAAAGGTAGATCTCGAGAGACTTAAAGATTAGATGTCGAGATCTTTACATATATAACTAATGTCGAGATCTCATGTTGAAATCATACAAATGTCGTAACCTATTATATATTTCGAGATCTTATAAATACCGAGATTTAATGTCGACATCTTCCTAAAGACATTTCGACATCTATGAGAAGAACCATCCTATCTCGATATCTTGCTATAATATATCTCGAGATCATTATATTATACACTTCGAATTCATTTGTCGAGATCTTCTAAAAATCGAGATTCTCCCCAAAACCCTAAAACATGTATCTTTAATATCGGCTTCAAGAATCATTTTCAACCCAGAAAATCGTACTCCTTAAACTATCGAATTATCAAGAACACAATTAACTCAAAATTGTCACAGCTCTTATCCCGTTACCTAAACACACATGCTCGTAACTCAGATTTCAGAGTGTTTAGGTTTTCTAGACATAATAGAATTCGAACTCTACTATGATTATTAAGAACGTACATGTTAAAAATATATAAAGCATTGAGAGCATAGAACAAGTTCTTTATCATACCTATCCTTGAGAATGAAGTTTTCGGATGCTTTAAACTCCATTGAATTCTTCTTTTAGCTTTGCTTGTAAATGATGGTTTCTTCCTATCTAACGTTTATGATATACTTGGATGCTTTGAAAGTAACAACTGATTTGACAAGGAGATAATAACGAGATTTCCCTATAGCTTAAGTAATGTCATTATTAAAACATCTTTTGAGATTTTGGGTCAAACTCACGTATTAGTTTTAGCCCAATATCATAAGTCTCGAATTATTATTATTATTATTATTATTATTATTATTATTATCATCATTATTATATATATATATATTTTAAGATGATTATAATTTATATTCTTTTGCTCCACAACTTAATTTATTATCAACTTCCTAAATCGTAAATTACATATTTAATTACATCAAAACCAGTATCAAAATTTACGGGTATTACATCCTCCCCCCTTAAAAGAATTTCGTCCCCGAAATTCAGTGGTGGAGGACTCATGTTCGGTTTCGAAATAACGAGCCCGAAATTAGGTGATGACCTTGTTAAACAACGAGGACCGCCATACTAGCATACAACTCATTTAGAATATTTAATTTTCTAATAGTAGATGATGAAGATACCTAATTGTCATTAGCCATGTAAGTAAGGTTTTCTTCCTCTTCGATTTCGAAATATTTCCAGTCTGTCACCATGGCTTTTTGTTTCTTCGTATTTTTGTCATCAGTTTCAAAAGGAGAGTTTGAATGGTCATATTGTGACTACAACGCTCGGACCACCACAACTCTCTCATTGTCCGCCGCCCGGCCGGAGGGGGTCGACGGACCCCCCGAGCCCCTACGTGGGTCCGCCCCTGCGTACTTATATTGTGGATGATCTTTTCCATAACAACACTTTCTATATGTAATATCCAGCTAGCATCTTTATATAATAAATCAATCATGATCTATTTTCCATACTCAAGCACATAAGATATCAGCATATCATCATATTTTCTATATTCAGCACAGAGATTAGATAAAATCATATAGTCCACGAATTCAGCTACTATGGTATAAACTATCAGACATAGGCGATCTCGTCCAGTTCAGCACATACCATATTTATCAGCATCTTATTCACATAAAGTCAACCAATCAAATATTTCCATACAATGATATCTTAGTTAGCGCAAGGAATGATATTAATCGATTATAGACATTTAATGATCAAATCTATGTGTTAGGAATATTTTATTGTGTTCAAATAATTATTTTATATTAGTCTTGTAATTTATTTAAGTGAACTGGGCTTTACTTTGTGAAGCCCAGCAAGCTCTTATTTGTAATGGGCTTACAAGTGCCCAAGTACAATATAGTAACATGTGGTATAAGCACTGAAACCCTAACACATAGTAAAGTGTCCAGTGTGTGTGTGAGAAATACCGAGAAATAATTTTTGTGAGAGAAGCTCCAAACCCCTCTCAATAACACGCACGCACGCCCCCACGATAAGTTAAATTCTTCCCATTATTTTCGTGGTTAAAATGCTAGTAATGTGTTTTAGTTGGATATACTAGGACCAACAAGTGGTATCAGAGAAAACACGTCAGGATTTGAGCAAGTTTCTTTAATTTTTGGGTTTTATTTTTCAGTTTCGAATTTCAGCCATATCTTGAGTTTTCAAGTTGATTTTACGGATTTTACAAGCTCAAGAGCTAATTAGTTGTTTTCAAGTGTTTTGAAGTGATTACCCAACATTTTTCAGATGATTTAAGTGAGTTTTGGGTAGAAATCGGATCTGTCTTTCGTCAGTTTACAATCCAGAATCGGGTAGATGAACAAATCGCCCGATTTGCTACAGTACCCGTTTTTGCAACCACAGTTTTACAGCTACAAATCGCCTGATTCACTAGCAAATTCACTGTATCGATTCACTATAACAAGTTCAAATCGGACGATTTCACTGTAGCAAATTCGCCCGATTACTGTAGCAAATTCGCCCGATTTCACTGTAGCAATTTCAAATCGGACTTTTCACTGTAGCATTTTCAAATCGGACGAATTAACTGTAGCAATTCGCTGTAGCAATTTCAAATCGGATGAATTAACTGTAGCAATTTCAAATCGGACGTATTTCAACTGTAGCAAATTCGCCCGACAACTGTAGCACATTTCACTGTAGCACACGATTACTGTAGCGAATTCACTGTAGCTAATCAACTGTAGCGAATTCAATTCCACGCACTAAATCGCACGATTTCAATAAATAGTTCACTTGGTTCCTCACAGAGCAAATCGGCCGATTTCAATAAATTCATTGTAGGAATATAAATCGCTGAATCACACAATTTGTACTGTAGCTAGAATTTGCAAATCGCCCGATTTGAAACTCTCGGTGAATTTCAATACTTTGACAAACAATCGCCCGATTCTAATCCTCTTTGAACAGCAATTCCCCCGAATTAAATTCGGTGAATCTTCACTTTGCAAATTCGCTCGATTTTTGCTATCGATTTCAAAACTTAGAATTTTTAGTAAAAAAAAATATCTTCATCATTCGAAACTTTAATCAGGAAATCCAATTCTCACTAAATCACCCTTTGAAATTCACACTTAAAATTTCTTGATCACAAAAAAAATTCTGAACCCAACGGTTACAGTCTGTTTTAGGCCTTTTTCGAAAATTTTCAAAATATATTTTCCGGGTCCAAATTTATCGATGAAACGACGTTTTTGTAAGATTTGAAAGCAAATCCACAAACGTGTCAACGATCACATATCCAACGATTAGAACATTCAAGCATATTATAGAAAAAGACTTGGCATTTTCTCGAAGTTTCGAAATTATCACACAGTCTTCGGGTGTACACCAAAAGTTTTCAACGCTTAAATTCTGAAAACTTCGAATCAATCAATGGCACCCTTCCACAACTCCGTAGTAAGAAAAGCGTCGAGCCAATCAAATGCTATAATTGCAGCAAACCTGGGCACACGGCTATAGACTGCTTCCTACCCAAAAAGAAGGGTGAAGAGTACTACTCTAGAAAATTACGACATATTAAAACGGAAGCTTGGGTGGGCTTGATGGGAGAACAAGATAGCTGGCTCGATGAAACATCTGAAAGCGAGCAAGAGAATGTAGCCAAAATAATCCTGGTGAAAGGAGATAAATCGGAGCCGAATGACATGGAAGCAGTCGATGGTGGTAAAACCGAGGAAGCTTCTTCAGAAAGGGAGGTAGAATCTATTGACCCCCTTTTGTATTTCGAACTCCAAGAAAAATTTACAGCTCTTCATAGCAATTTCAGGTCATTGAAAAAGGAACTAGCTAAGACTATAGCCGATCTAGATATGACACGTGAAAATGTAGATAGACTAGAAACTAACTTAGCTAATTCCGAAGCCAATTTAGCTGTATCACAGCGTCAAAAGTCATTGACTTAAATAACAAAGTCTCAAACTACGAGCAAAAAAACAAATGTGTAGACCACGAGAGGACAATCAACGACTTGCAAGCTCGGTTTGATAACAATTATCAATGTATGCTCAGACAGCTTCGAGAGATGAGTAATCTTGATTGCTTACTGGAAGTAGCGCAATCAAAGATTGACAGTCGCGACGTTGAAATAGTAAAGCTGAAAACACAGGTTAGCGAGATGGAGGCTAAATTGACAACTTACGACGATGAGCGAATCAATAAAACATGCGAGTTCGATCTCCTGAATAAAGAACGTATAAATGCTAGGATTAAAAAGCTAGAGGACCTCCTAACAAAAAGAGGACAAACAGATCGAACGATCTTCTTGAACCAGCCTAAGGATACAGAATTCTACGATCCACGTGCAGGTCTAGGCTTTGTTGCAAACCCTACTCTAGCTGTGAAGATATCCCTAAAACCATATGATCTGTATGATATCAGCTATTTAGGGATTAACATGCCTAAATTAATGGCCTTCACATCACAATTGATGCCATAGAGGAGACTAAGGGAGATAGGAAGACAGGAGTTGAAATACCACTCGACTATGAAGCATTGAATAATAGCTACAAAACAAGGGAAATACCTTTGTCTGATGACTATTTAGATGCTCTTATTCCCCCTTCAACACCAATCGCTGTCGACAACACGTCCCGTGACTTAGCACAATCCAGCGTCTCTAGTGCATATATCCCAGCAGTTATTAAGGAAATCTATGACTTGCGCTCGACCCTAGAGTACGAAAAGATTTTTTTCAGGTAGAAAATGACGTGCTATTGACAATAATTTCCTCACTCGAAAAACAAATCAATAACATTATAGCTTCACCGTCTCACAAATGTCTCTAGCTGAGTCTAAATAGAAACTCTAACCAAGCCTAGGGCATTAAGGAAGCAGAATGCATCGAGAAAATCAATGTGTACCAACTTATCCTCGCATGCACCTACAGGTAAAATTTTAAATAGAATGAAAGGAAAGGAGATAGCCACATGAGACGACCTATTATTTGAAAATTGTACTCCTTCTTTTAAAAAGGAGGCAATTAAATTTAAATCATCAAGTTCAAATTCGCATAGTAGGCATCAATCACAAGCTAAATCTAACATTACCACATCTCCAGCCATGATTTCATTTTTTGAACCTGTACGAACATCTATGCCCTCTCATTTCCACTATTCTTATGCTGATGCACTTGCCTTAAATTCTCGTTTTAGATTAGCGAATGCACGTACAACCAAGAACGACGAACGCTTATTTGCTATGTTAGGCTCACAAACTCAAAAGGAGAAGATTCAAAAGAACAGAAAGACAAAGCCTGCACATTCGTCTCCCAAGTCCAGTTCTAAGCTTGACAAACGAGAAGATCACAAAAGCATTCAGTCAAAGCACCCTAAGATTGAAGCTAAAGCTAAAGTTTTGGGAATTAAGAAAATTTGGATTACAAATCAAGAACTTAGGGCAAGCACTAGCCTTTGTTATCCCTTAGGAATTAGAAATATTTGCTTCCTGCATCAACCATTAATGCTATAGATAACCTAAAGTTGACTTAGGACCATAAATCTATAAAAGACGCATGCATAAACTCCAGATCTAATACGAAAGG